>CM069135.1:110687932-110927932 GCA_035221665.1 Okamejei kenojei | reverse complement strand
TGCAAAAGCCAACTCGCCTACAAGCCTGTACATCTTTTGGAAGGTGGGAGGAGACCGGAGTACCCTTAGAAAGCCCTTGTAGCCACAGGGAGAAGGTGCATATTCCGTACAGGCAGCACCCATAGCCAGGATCAACCCAGGGCTTTGGCGCTGTGGGGCAGCAGCTCGACCACTGTGCCACCATGCTGCCTAGCACTTTTGTTTCCATCCTGTTTTGCATCCACTATTTTGATTGCCAGCACCACCTTCATTTGCTCAGGTTGCAAGTTTGGAATCGCTACTGTCATTTTCCCTTTTGCACATTTGTTTGAAACCCACTGCTGTCCTCAAACCTTTTGTAGTTTACCCTGATACCTGGCTCAGAGCCATGTTTTAGACTTCAACGTGTATATGATTTTTTTGTTACACACATCAAAGCCAAACCTACCACCTTTACTGCATAATTGAACATAAACGCGCCTTTTTTGTGTTATTTTAATGCAAGGATACCCTTCTCTGCAAATTAAAATATCTTTTCTTTACCATTTCCCCTCTGTAATTATGAAAAAGAGTGTTAAAGATGTGGTAGAATTAACGGGCTAAGTAAACAAGAGAAGAACAGAATATTCTTGAAGTGGTTGTTTCTTATGAGCTGAATACATCAATTTTAAATATCGCATTCACTTCATTTGTCCTCAGCTGTGAAATGGATTTGGTTTTGCCACAGATGATTATTATAATTTGGCAGAAGCTAGAGAAAAGTGTTTTGTTGCTAAATATTGGAAACTGCTGCTGAGCTTTGCTTCTCTCGGTATCACTAACATACTTAGTTTAGTTTTGAGATGCAGCATGGAAACAGGCCCTTTGGCCCACCAAGTTCACTCTGGTGAACATCCATGCACTAGCTTCTACCCCACACACTGGGAACAATTTACAGAGGACAGTTATCCCACATCCCAACGGACCACAGTGCCGATCAGCAAACCCACGTGGACACATGTGGATATTACAAACTCTGTGCAGGCAGCACCCCATAGTCAGAATCAAACTCGGTTCTCTGACACTGTGCAACTGTGCCACCCTATATTCCGTGTATCTGAATGGATAATAAACACCGACAACTCAACCAAAGGTGAATCCATGTAACCTGTGAAGTCAAAGCAGAATACAGGAAGAACTCGATGAGTCAGGCAGTAGGACTGATGTTGGCTCTTGAATTGAAACATCAATGCTGCTTGACCTGTTGAGTTTTTCCAGAGTTGCTCTTTATTCTGGACAAAGTTCCGCAGTTTCTTCTATCTGTCATTTTAACTGCCTCTGTGGAGTGTGCATCATAAGGGCGGCACAGTGTGGCAGCAGTAAAGGTTGCTGCCTTACAATTACAAGGGTTCGGTCCTGACTATGGGTGCTGTCTGTATGGGGTTTGTACATTCTCCCGGTGACCACGTGGGTTTTCTCTGGGTGCTCCGATTTCCTCCCACACTCCAAAGACACTCAGGTTTGTTGGTTAATTAGCTTCTGTAAATTGTCCCCAGTGCGTAGGATAGAACTAGTGTAGTTGGTCGGCACGGACATGGTAGGCCGAATGGCCTGTTGCCGCACTGTATTTTATCTAAACTAAACTAAACGTACATACGTTGGGGAGCATCTGTGTTATCTATTGTTTTATTTCCATGAATTCTACCCATTGATTTTTTTCTTTCTCCCATTTCCGACCACAAAGCACTGGGATGTCCATATGCAGCACAGCAGTCCTATCAACTGTCTTTACTCCCACCACGGGTGCAGTTCGCAGCTTAAAGAGAGCCATCTCGCTAGAAATAGTGTATTTTCAACACTTCACAGATGGATTTCATTGTAGCACACTCAGATAGGCATGTACCCAAAGGGGAAAAATGACATGGGCGGCACAGTGGCGCAGCGGTAGAGTTTCTGCCTCACAGCGCCAGAGACCCGGATTCGATCCTGACTACTGGTGCTGTCTGTACAGAGTTTGTATGTTCTCCCTGTTACCACGTGGGTTTTCTCCGGGTGCTCCGGTTTCCTCCCACATTCCAAAGATGTACAGGGTTGTAGGTTAATTGGCTTTGGTAAAAATTGTAAATTGTCCCTAGTGTGTAGGATAGTGGTAGTGTATGGGGGGGATCCCTGGCAGTGGGCTGAGGGGCCTATTTCTGAGCTGTATCTCTAAATTCACCGAAACTAAACTAAATTGAGGGTAAGTTCATGTCATAGGACCAAAATTAAGCCTTTAGCCCATTGACTGTACTCCGTCTTCGATCATGATATTTAATCTACATTTCTCTCTTAACCCCATTCTTCTGCCTTTTCCCTGTAACCTTTGACACCCGTACTAGTTAAGAACCTGTATTGACGTTAAAAAATCTACTGACTTGGCCTCCACAGCCGTCTGTGGCAACGAATTCCACTGATTTATCACCCTCTGACTAAAGAAATTCCTCCTCATCCCCTTTCTAAAGGTACATCCTTTTATTCTGAGGCTGTGCCCTGTGATCCAAGACTCTCCCACCAGTGTCAACATCCTCTCCACACCCACTCTATCCAGGCCCTTCACTATTCAGTAAGTTTCAATGAGATCCCCCCTCAGAATTCATAATTTTTTTAATCCATTAATGTTCTTGATTCTTAAGAAAGGATCTGAGGGAAAGGATAAGGGGGTGCTTGGTACTTAGAGGAGATTGGTGGAGGCAATCTAGACAAGTACTTGAATCTTCAGGCTATGGAAGCCTACAGACCAAGTGCTGGTGACTGGAGTCATACAAGCCAGCATGGAATGATGGGCCGAAGGCTGTGTGGCTCCATAACCGCAGTGTTTTCTAACAAGTTGGACCATTGACTTCGATGTATTGAATGACCATGAAATCTCTTTTAGTGTACGATCTTACAGGGTTTTCTGCAACATAAAGTATTTCACTGGGCCTAGATATATGTGACAATAAAGTTTCACTGAATCATTGAATAACCATGAAATCTCTTTCATTGTTGGAACGTAAGTGAGGAGAGATGCATGGTTTTGTGACGTTAACTGGTGAAGCTGTCCCGGCTTTCACTTACTCTGAAGTTACAGATGAACAGTGAGAGCTAGTGTGTGGAGGGCATAATAAACTGTCTGCACCCTAACTATGTGCTAATGCATTGTGTCATTTTTAATATCTTCAAAAATGAATCACAATTAAACGAGGAGACAGTGCAATTGCTCCAAGGAAATGTAAAATTAACTCTTGCGTAATCACATTTCTTAGAATTGTATTGCAAACATTGTTTCGGATGTCTCCTCTGTTGATCACAGCAACCTGGAGACATCTTATTTCTCACAATGCCAGGTTACTTTAACGTGGGTTATTCATCTTGTTCGTTTTATGAATAGCTCAATTGTTTCTACATCTATTTGAACTTTGGTAGACTTATCTCTAATGAGTATTTAACGGTACTGGGCCTGTACTCATTGGAGTTTAGAAGGATGAGGGGGAACCTCATTGAAACTTACCGAATAGTGAAAGGCCTGGATAGAGTGGATGAGGAGAGGATGTTTCCACGAGTGGGACAGTCGAGGACAAGGGGCCAAAACATAAGAATAAAAGTACGTACCTTTAGTTAGGAGATGAGGAGGAATTTCTTTACTCAGAGGCAGGTGAATCTATGGAAAAATTATTGCCACAAACAGCTGTGGAGGCCATGCCATTGGCTATTTTTAAAGCAGAAATTGACGGATTCTCGATTAGCAAGGGTGTCAAAAGTTATGGGGAAAAGGCGGGAGAATGGGGTTGAGAGGGAAATATATATCAGCCATGATTGAATGGCGGTGTGGACTCGATGGGCCAATGGCCTAATTCTGCTTCAATGACCCATCAACCTTTCAACATTAATATTGACCAGATTTTAAATGCTAGAATGTCCATGTCTGTTCTTGATAAGTAATGTCCAAAAGATTAAATGTATTTGCAGTTAATAGTGTGACAGAAGGTAGCCGTCATTGCTGGCAGACCCTCGAACTGGCAATTTCTCAGGTTAAACAGAAGATCACTCACATCAAATACCTTTACAAGAGTAAATGTTTCCAGACTCTTTTTGGACTGTTCTCAGAATATAATTTAGTTTGGTTTAGAGATACAGTTTGGAAACATGCCCTTCGGCTCAACAGGTCTGTGCCCACCAATGATCACCCCATACAATAGTTCTACACACTAAGGGGCAATTTACAATTTTACCAAAGCCAATTAACCTAAAACCTGTACGTCTTTGGAATGTGGGAGGAAACCGGAGCTCCCGGGAAAGCCCACACAGTCACAAGGAGAACATGCAAACTCCGTACAGACAGCACCCGTCGTCAGGATCAAACCTGGGACTCTGGCACTGTGAGGCAGCAGCTCTACCGCTGCACCACCATGCACCATTTATTGTTCACTGGACTTTAACTTGCACTAAGATATTCCTCTTAATCATGTATCTGCACACGGTGGACGGCTCAATTGTAATCATGTATTGTCTTTCAGCTGACTGGTCAGCACGCAACACAATATTTTCACTGCATCTTGGTGCACGTGACGATAAACTAAACTAAACATTCATGACTCATTTTATCCACTTCCCTTTATTTATTTTTAACCCCTTTTACAAATATGGGAATAAGAGGAACAATGTCCAGAGTTCCGATGAGAGCAGAGGAGAATCTGGGAGGATATCATGAGTAATTGAGAACTGGGCAGCAAATGTCAACCCGTTCCATGGTGATTTTATTATGTAAACACAGCGAGATTATTTTCCATACAAACAGACCTGTAGCGTATTGCCCTATCCCCAATTAGCAAGTGTACAGAAATAATCTACTGAGCCTGCATGCTTGATTTAGTGCCATTTTCAAAGTTCACACACTAGTTCTGATGAGCGTTGCAAGTCCCAGGTCAGATACCTTGTTCGGGACGGCCATTGGGTTTGAATTTTGTCTTGAGTCAATGATCATTGTAAATCGGTGGCTACTGATGCAAGCTCACCTCGGTGGGCTCCAACATATTCTGTGCGCACCAAGAGGAATAAATCAGATAGATGCACAGAGCAGGGGAATCGAGAACCAGAGGATAAAGGTTTAAAGTAAAGTGTGCACGATTTAATCTGAAGGGTAACTTTTTCACACAAAGGGTGGCAGGTGTATGCAACGAGCTGCCAGAGGAGGTAGGTGAGGCAGGGACTATTTTATCGTTTAAGAAACAATAAGACAGGCACATGGATAGGACAGGTTTGGAGGAATATGGGCCAAACGCAGGCAAGTAGGACTAGTTGGATGGGACATGTTGGTGTGAGGGCAAGTTGGGCTGAAGGGCCTGTTTCCACGCTGTATGACTCTATGAATCTGTTTGCTGTAAGTCATTGCATAAACATTGTTTCTCGTTATTAATGCTGAGTGTTAAAAGTGAATTGTCATAATTGATGTTAACAAGCATATGAATTAGTGAGGTCCCTGGCAGAGATCAGTCACTGAACTTGCTTTATTATCCATTTAAGTTTGTCAGAGTAGCATTGATCGTTGCCGCCGTGTTCAACCTCCAGTGGTCATGAAAGAAAAGCTTCAAAGATTGCTGTCACTACTTGTTCTAAGTGCACTTTACAAATAAAGTAATTTGGAAATGTTGTCAAAATGAATTACAAACACAAACGCAGTGACAAAGGTGAACCTTTATGTGGTATTAGCCTGCAAGTCTCAAATTGTGATCATAGCCCAGCAAGCTGTTCTCTGCAGGGCCGCACTGCGTGTATTGATATGTCAGTGTTCACGAATGATCACTGCCCATTGAACCAGAATGCAAGAAGGACATCTTTGAGGTATTGACCATTTTGTTTTCTGGTGCCATTCTCACAATGGCCTTGAGCTTCACTCTCTGGGAGGTCTATGGGAACCTCTGGAGATTGAAAGAGCTACCATGGAAAATGAGATCCATTGGGTTTGCTTCAATGCCAAAGCAATATGTAGCAGTCTATATATTACGATCGAGAACCAGAGGACATGGGTTTAAGGTGAGGGGGGAAAGATTTAATAGGAACCTGAGGGGCAACTTTCTTACACAAAGGGTGGTAGGTGTGTGGAACGAGCTGCCAGAGGATGTGGTTGAAGCAGGCACTATCGCAGCGTTTAAGAAACATTTGGACAGGTACATGGATTATGGACAGGTACAGGTTTAGAGGGATATTGGCCAAACGCAGGCAGGTGGGACGAGTGGAGATGGGGCATGTTGGGTGGCATGGACAAATCGGTCCGAAGGACTCTCTGACTCTATTGCAGTCAATGATTTAAATGTGGTCTTCCCTACACTGGAGGAAAAATGTGCAAATTGGTTGGCCAGTTGTAGAACATGAATGTATGAGTTTGCAGGAGTGACCCTGAGGATCACAAGAAGTCTCCATTGCGTGCCCACTGTGGCCAACCTTTCCACACAGAGGGAGTGGGTGTATGGGACGAGCTGCTGGAGGAGGTAGTTGAGGCAGAAACTGGAACAACGTTTAAGAGACATTTGGACAGGTGCATGGATGGTTTAGAGGGTTTTGAGGCAGGTGGGACTAGTGTCATGTGGTGTAGAACTACTTAGGTAGCACTGAGGCCAGGCAACTGTCTGCTAGATTGTCCCAGAAGTGGATCTGCTATTATTCATTGCAATTACTGCACTCTTTCAAATCTTTATTTCCACAGCAGCATTTTGTCTTCATTGGAGTTTGGCTTGCATTAAACGGTATTCCCTTCACCCTGTATCTGTGCACTGTGGAAGTTTTTACTGTAATCATGTATGGTCTTTTCTCTGACTGAAAAGCTTTTCGCTGAACCCTAGTACAAGTGACAATAGTAGACTAGACTTTAGACTAGAGAGACTATAGACCAAAGATGGGGCATCGGTCGATGTGGGCAAAATGGGCCGAGGTGCCTGTTTCTATCTTACATGACTGTAGGACCTTATCTGTTGCAACCTGAAAGCTTGAAGAACGACACCTCAACATGCATCTGGACATTTTACAGCCTCTGGGACATGAGATCGAATTCAGCAGTTTCAGATAACTTATTTTTTCTGTTAGAACTGGCGAGTAATATCATACATCAGCATGTAACTCAGTTTCTCTCTCTCTTCATTGACATTGCCTGATATGCTGAGCATTTCCAGCTTCCTCTGTATAGTGAAGATAGACACAAAGTGCTGGAGTACCTCAGCGCGTCAGGCAGCATTTCGGCAGAAAAATGATGGCTAATGTTTCGGGTCGGGACCCTTCTTATTATCTTTGGTATACACAATCTCCTGCTGTTCCTTTAAACTCGAGGGTCTCGACCTGACACATCCCACATCCTTTTTCTACCGAGTTGCTCCAGCACTTTGTGTCTATCCTTGCATTAAACCAGCATCTGCAGTTCCTTTCTACACATCCTCCTTCTGATTTTGGGTTGCAGTAACAGCTCTGATCTTTCACCTCCAAAGATGTGCAGGCTTGTAGGTAAATTGGCTTGGTAAATGTAAAAATTGTCCTTGGTGTGTGTAGGATAGTGTTAATGTGCGGGAATCTCTGGTTGGCGTGGGCCGAAGGGCCTGTTTCTTCACTGTTCTCTCTAAACTAAACTAAACTAAACCATTTACATGTCCCTGAGTTTACTTTCTCTCTCTTTAATTTCCCTCATTAAACTACCGACTCTTCAGACCTTTTGTCCGAAGAAAGGTCCCAACCCAAAACGTTACCTATCCATATTCATCAGGAATGCTGCCTGACCCAATGAGTTATTTGAGCAAGACCAGCATCTTATGTCTCACCTTCTGTATATGAAGGCTTCACAATAGGCGACAAAGTGGCGCAGGACGACAGCTGCTGTTTGTATGGATTTTGTGCAATCTCCCTGTGAACACATGGATTTTCTCCGGCTGCTCCGGTTTCCTCCCATACTCCAAAGATGTGCAGGTTTGTAGGTTAATTGGCCTGTAAAATTGCACCTAGTGCGTAGGATCGAACTGGTGTACGGGGTGACCATTAGTCGGTGCGGACTCAGTGGGCCACGCTGTTTCCACGCTGTATTACTAAACGAAACTAAGCTAAATCTCAGAAACGTGGGCCTCACCACATCAGACAGATATTCCCTTTTTCCCTTTCATCCTTTATGCCACCCACTGTAATTTAATGTAATTTGTTTGCTCATTTTCTCAGTTCTTCATGCTGAAACCTTTCTCTTTCCAGGGCTGTTTCCTGCTGAGTTTTATTTTATGCAATGCTCAGACAGCTTCTCAACTGTTGTGTTTTTCCTTCCGGCATCTAATAGGCAAACATGTACACTTCCCAAACGCCTGCCTCCACCATTCCAAAGCTTTTATATTGATCTTTTCCTTCCATACCCAGTCGTGGAGTATTACAGCATGGAAATGGGTCCTTCAGCCCAATTTGCCCACACTGTCCCATCTACACCAGTCTCACCCGCCCGCATTTGACCCATATCCCTCTTTACCATCCATGTACCTGTCTAAATGTTTCTTAAAACTTAAAAATTCCTCTCCCCTTTCACCTTGAAAACTGCATTGCAGAACAGAGAATTTGGTTCCTTTTCACCCATGCAGACAAGATATTATAGCCAAAAGAGATTGGTTCTACAAGTGCATCTAAAAGACACTTGGACATTTACGTGGGAAGGAAAAGTTTAGAGGGGTATGGGCCAAACCCGGGAAAATTGTACCATAAAACAAAGGAGCAGAACTGGGCCATTTGGCCCATTGCATCTACCTCGCCATTCAACCATGGCTGATCTATTCTCCTGCCTTCTCCCCGTAACCTTTGACACTTACTAATCAAGAACCTATGAATCTCTGCTTTAAAAATACCCAATGACTTGACCTCAGCCATTTATGGCAATGAATTCCACAGATCCGTTACCCTCTGGCGAAATAAATTCCCCTTCACCTCCTTTGTGAAGGTGCATCCTTTTATTCTGAGGCTGTGCCTTCTGGTCCTATTGTGGCTGCGCCTTCTGGTTCCCATTATGGGGAAACATCCTCTTCACATCCACTCTATGTAGGCTTCATTTAGATGTGACTAACATAGATGGGACATCACGGTTGCATGAACGAGAGGGCTGAAGTGCCTGTTTCCATGCTGTATGAATCTAAGACATTATCCAGCTGTTATTTGGCACCTGAACCATCCTACCAACAACCAGAGAGCAGTCCTGAGCTGCTATCCGCATTATTGGAGACTCTCGGACTATCTTTGATCGGACTTTACAGGACTTTACGGTTTTCACATTATTCCCTTTATCATGTATCTGTGCACTGCGGATTACTCGATTGTTATCATGCATTGTCTTTCACTCACTGGTTCGCACGCAACTAAAGATTTTCAATGTACCTCAATACACGTGACGATAAACTAAAGTAAAACCCAAATCAAGCTCATGATGGGTGTTGTAAACAAACCAACCACCCCTTGTGCAAAATGAAGCAAGACCACCAGTGATCACAAACTCCAGAATAGTGCACAGCCCCCTCTAACCATCCATAATTGCCTTCACAACCTGTTGGTGATGCATTCCCTGAAACCAGAAGAGTTTGTCTCCTCACTGCTGCGAAACCTGAACACAGCAGAGATTTCTGAACATTTTCTTCCAGAAAGTTTGCAGAGGTCCAAAGTAACTTGGCTGCATGCACACCAAATAAGTTACAAGTTAACAGGCCGGAGGAATTATTCCAGACTCTGGCTCAATTATGGGGCAAACCTTGCAGAAGAAAATTCACACTGTCCGCGATTATTCATGTATAAATTTGTTCAGAGTTCAAGAGATAAGGAGGAATGTTTAGTTTAGTTTTGTTCATTATTATTGTCAGAATTTAAATAATGCACGTCTCCTAATGACCGGTTTCTGGAGTCAAGTTCTACTCGTGAAATGGAATGCATTATTTAATCTGCTTTTTTTAACGCGTACCTGACAAAATGCAATCTTTAGACGTTTATACTTTAGAAGTACAGTGTGGAAACAGGCCCTTTGGCCCACTGAGTCCACACCGACCAGCGATCACCCTCTGCACTAGCACTATCTTACACACTAGGGACAATTTGCAATTTACAATTTACAGAAGCCAATTAATCTACAGACCTGTACGTCTTTGGAGTGTGGGAGGAAACCGGAGCAAAGCAACGTGGTCGCAGGGAGAACGTACAAACTCCGTACAGACAGCACTCGTTAAGTCGTAGTCGATGCATCCATGGAAAGACTACTCATGGTTACTATCAAGCCTTCGACAGTGTACAGATACACGATAAAGGGAATAATGTTTAGTGCAAGATAAAGTCTGATTAAAGCTAGTCTGAGGGTTTCCAATTAGGTCGTTGGGAGGTCAGGATGCTCTCCAGTTGGAGAGAGGATGGTTCAGCGGCCGGATAATGGCTGGGAAGAAACTGTCCCTGGATCTGCAGGCGTGCATTTTCACATTTCTGTACCTTTTGCCTGATGGGAGAGGGGAGAAAAGGGAGTGACCGGGGTGAGACTGGTCCTCGATTATGCTGCTGGCCTTGCTGAGGCAGTGTGAGGTGTAGATAGTGTGAATGGAAGGGAGGTTGGTTTGCGAGATGGACTGGAACTCTGCAATTTCTTGCGGTTGGATGGAGCTGTTCCCAAACCATGCTGTGATGCATCCCGATAAGATACCTGTCTAAATGGACCTTATTTACCTTAATTGGTGAGTGTTTTATGCTGCTCAGTTATTTGCTTCACCTGAACAACGTCTTCCTTTTAAGCTTCTTTATTATTTTTAATTACCCTACCGTCATTATTAGGTTTACATATAGTTCCCCATTGAACACACCGTGAAGTGTAGATGGAGTCAATGGAAGGGAGGTTGGTTTGTGTGATGGTCTGGTCAGCGTCCACAATTCTCTGTAATTTCTCATGGTTTTGGATGGAGTCATTCCCAATCCATGGTGTGATGCATCCCAATAAAATGTTTCCAATGCGCACCTGTGGAAGTTGGTGAGGGTTGTTGTGCTCATGCTGAACCTCCTACGCCTTGTAAGGAAGTAGAGGTGTTGGTGTGCTTTCTTGGCCATTGCTCTGATCTGGGTGGTCCAGGACACGTGGAAGTGGGAGAGTGACCAGGTTGAGACTGGTCCTTGATTGTGCTGATGGTTTTGCCCAGGCACTGTAAAGTGTAGATGGAGTCAATGGACGGGATTTTTTTTTTTTGTCTGTCCGGTAATGACTGTACGGAGTTGACACGTTCTCCGTGACCATGTGGGTTTACTCCAGCTGCTCCGGTTTCCACCCACACTCCAAAGACGTGCAGGTTTGTAGGTTAATTGGTTTGGTAAAATTGTAATTTCTCATCAGTCTGTGTTATATAGAGATGAATTCTGAAACTAAATACTCTCTGGAAACAAATGGCATGAACCTTGGAAAATATTTTCAATTTTTCTTTATTTAGCTACCTGATTTGCAAGCAATTATATGCTGTTGTTAATGTTTCAATACTAATAACAGACCAACTTTTAGGTTATTGCGAAATTTACAAATTTAATAATTCTCTGTACAAAGAGTTAATTAAGCCTGTCCCACGAGCATGCGACCTGCATGCGGCAAGCGCGACCAAACCGGAATTGGGGGCCCCACAGAGAGGGACACGGAGGCACACACAGAGAGGGGCACGGAGGCACACACACAGAGGGACACACAGAGAGGGGCACGGAAGCACACAGAGAGGGACACGGAGGCACACACAGAGAGGGACACGGAGGCACACACAGAGAGGGGCATGGAGGCACACAGAGAGGGACACGGAGGCACACTCAGAGGGACACGGAGGCACACACAGAGAGGGACACGGAGGCACACACAGAGAGGGGCATGGAGGCACACAGAGAGGGACACGGAGGCACACAGAGAGGGACACGGAGGCACACACAGAGAGGGGCACGGAGGCACACACAGAGAGGGCATGGAGGGAACACACAGAGAGGGACACGGAGGCACACTCAGAGGGACACGGAGGCACACACAGAGAGGGACGGAGGCACACAGAGAGGGACACAGAGGCACACACAGAGAGGGACACGGAGGCACACTCAGAGGGACACGGAAGCACACACAGAGAGGGACACGGAGGCACACAGAGAGGGACATGGAGGCACACACAGAGAGGGACACGGAGGCACACACAGAGAGGGACACGGAGGCACACTCAGAGAGGGTCACGGAGGCACACACAGAGAGGGACACGGAGGCACACACAGAGAGGGACACGGAGGCACACACAGAGAGGGACACGGTATGGCTCAAGCGACCACGTTAGGTCGGGCTAGCCGCATGGAGCCGCATGCTGGTGGGACAGGCCCTTTATTTTACTTTAGTTTAGTTTCGTGGAGTGGCGCAGTGGCTCAGCAGTAGAGTTGCTGCCTCTCACCGCCAGAGACCTGGGGTTCGATCCTGACAATGGGTGCTGTCAGTACAGAGTTTATATGTTCTCCTTGTGACCACGGTGGAGAATTAACAACTTCTATTCATCTGCCAACCAATACAGACTGTCTGAACCTTCCAGTTGTCAGTGTATCTTAATAATTGCAAGTTAATTGGCTTTGGTGAGTTATAAAACTGTCCTGAGGGTATCGGATCGTGTTAGTGGACGGGGTGATCACTGGCCGGCGGGACCTGGTGGTCAGAAGGGCCTGTTTCTGCACTTTAGCTCTGAAGCCTAAAAGCCTAAACTTCGCTGCAGAAAGGGACAATCATTCCGTAAATTCCTGTTATGTCTCGTTGTTTCTGCTCTGCTTGCTCCCCGTCTGAAATGCCGGTGCCTTTCCTCTCTCCAGCAGTCTGATCCCCACCAGCAGAAAGAAGCAAATGGAACTCGAAAAGCACAGTCTGAATGTCATTTTAAGATCCAAACAATTTAAAACTAAAGCATATGACCCGAACCCTCCCTCAAGCAGTCAAAAGTCAAGGGAAGTTTTTTTTCACTGCATGGGATACGCTGAATTGTCAAAAATAATTTCCTAACTTGTGTGAGCGGTTCACTCCCTATGGTTTGGCAGGGATTTGGTTGGCATGAAGATCACAGTGGATTCTCTCGCTCCACCCTCAGATCTGAGCAGCGAGGGAAGAAGTTCCCTGCTCTCCAGCTTCCTTGATCCCTCATGGTCTTGCTCTTGCCAGCTTCAGTGTACCATGGAAGGTTTCTGCTGGTGGTCACTGGAGCTGACGGCCTTGTCAGACCTGACCTTTGGTAGACTTGTCCTCTCAGTTGGGTCAAGGCATCTTTCCAGGCCTTGATCTCTGCCTTCTGAATTGTAAGTTTAGTTGAGAGATACAGCATGGAAATAGACCCTTCGACCCACTGAGTCCTCACCAACCAGCCCTGTATCACTTATATCTAAAATACTATAGACAATTTACAATGTGAAAGGAAACCGGAGCACATGGAGAAAGCCCATGCAGTCACATGGAGAACTCCATAAAGACAACACACTTAATGAGGATAAAACAGGGGTTTCTGGCGCTGTGAGGTTACCACAGTGCCACACTGCCACCGAGAACAAGTACTGGCGAAACGTCAATGCATTCTTACCTCTTTGAGTGTTGCATTCTCTGCAGCCTTCAATCTAACTTCATTGGCACAGAGCCTGCTGCTTATATAAAATTATGGAGCAGAAATAAAAGTACGGTGGAGGAGAAACAAGAAATTGCAGATGCTGGTTTACGAAAAAAAAGACTCAAAGTGCTGGAGTAACTCAGCGGGTCAGGCAGTATCCCTGGAGAACATGGATAAGTGACTTTTCTGCTGGGATCCTTCTGCAGAGTGATTGTGGTGGTGGCGTGCGGTGGGGGGGGGGGGGGGTGTGAAGAAAGCTGGAAGAGAGGAAGTGCACGACAAAGTCTGGTGAGCGAGAGGAGTTAGTCATGATGCGGGGTTTCCACCCAAAATGCCGACAATTCCTTCCCTTCAACAAGGATGTTGTTCAAACCTGATGGGTAGGAAGGAACTGCAGATGCTGGTTTAAATCGAGGATAGACACAAAATGGTGGAGTAACTCAGCGGGTCAGACAGCATCTCTGGAGAAAAGGAATAGGTGACTTTTTGGTTGAAACCCTTCTTCAGACTCAATCCACTGACTTCCTCCTTCAGATCATTTTTAAACATCGAAGCGTTACCATTTTAGAGTATATAAGGCCAGAGTTCTCATGGGATGGACACTCACAGAAACTTACCAAGTGCCTTGTCACCTCTCTGCCTCAGAGGGCGATGGAGGCAGGTTCTCTGGATGCTTTCAAGAGAGAGCTAGATAGGGCTCTTAAAAATAGCGGAGTCAGGGGATATGGGGAGAAGGCAGGAACGGGGTACTGATTGTGGATGGTCAGCCATGATCACACTGAATGGCAGTGCTGGCTCGAAGGGCCGAATGGTCTACTCCTGCACCTATTGTCTATTGTCTATTGATATGGCGGTGTAAATAGGAACTTTGAATTCGCGATGTGCAAAGTCTCTACACAGTACCTCTATAACCATCGGGCTAGGAGTCAGCAAAGCACCATTTTTTGTTTTTGTTTTTACTGTTGCAGAAATTGTATACGAGTTATGACTAATTTATGGTGTTTGTTTAGTTTAGTTGAGCGATACAGTGCAGAAACAAACCCTTCGGCCCACCGAGTTGGGCACCGACCAGCGATTCCCACACATTAACACCCTACACACACTAGGGACAATTCACACATTCGCTAAGCCAATTAACCTACAAACCTGTACGTCTTTGGAGTGTGGGAGGTCTTGGTGAAATTGTTGAAGATCTCGGAGAAAACCCATGCAGATCACGGGGAGAACGTACAAACTCTGTACAGACAGCACCCGTAGTCGGGATCGAACCCGGGTCTCTGGCGCTGTAAGGCAGCAGCTCTACTGCTGCACTACTGTGCCTCCCTGGAAGGTTGGAGAAAACCCATGCAAAAACCCATGTGCTGTCTGAGTCCATGTCCATGTGATGCTTCTGCAAGCAAAATTTTCATTGTATCTGTAACTCACCATACTTACGTATATAAACGTGGAGACAAATTGGACTAAGCTGTATAGCATCAGCTAAATGGGCCAAATGGTCTCCTTCTGTCCTGTAAGATTCTACAATGTCTTTCCAATATAAATTCAAATAAGGGTACACAAAAAGCTGGAGAAACTCAGCGGGTGCAGCAGCATCTAAGGAGCGAAGGAGATAGGCGGCGTTTCGGGTCGAGACCCTTCTTCAGACCCGGGTCTCGACCCGAAACGTCGCCTATCTCCTTCGCTCCTTAGATGCTGCTGCACCCGCTGAGTTTCTCCAGCTTTTTGTGTACCCTCGATTCTCCAGCATCTGCAGTTCCTTCTTTAACACATAAATTCAAATAAGCCCTGGTTCAAACAGCAATAATTTACGATGACTGTTAATATCAGAAACCACAAATTTCTAAAGGAAAGAATTCTACCCTTGAATACATTTCAGAAATGTCACCACACGGGGATGCCTGTTTTAAAACAACCACACAAAGACAGAGGCAAATCAACCATGATGGGCTTCACTTAGTCACTGTTTCAATAAAAAGTATTCACTCCCTCTTCTCAACAGTCCATGAAATTAATAACAAGGCAGTGTGTTATTGAAAAGATACGGAGGAAAGGAAATACATACATTACAGCAATGGGATATCTGTTCCATGCCAAGAGAAGGATTACTTACTGCTCAGGAGGCTGAGAAAGACTCTGCTTCACTTCAAAATAAAGCCAAGCATCAGGATCGAACCTGGGTCTCTGGTGTTGTGAGGCAGCAACGCTACCTAGAAACTAGAGTACGTTTAGTTTAGTTTTGATTACTTTAGATATACAGCACAGAAACAGTCCCTTCAGCCCACTGAGTCCACACCGACCAGAGATCTCCGCACACTGACACTATCCTACACACACAAGGGGCAATTTACAATTTTACCGCACCAATTAACCTACAGACCTGTTAGGCTTTGGAGTGTGGGTGGAAACCAGGGCACCCAGAGAAAACCCACGCAGGTCACGGGGAGAACGTGCAAACTCCATACAGACAGCACCCGTAGTCAGGATCGAACCCGGGTCTCTGGCACTGTGAGGCAACAACCCTGCCGCAGCACCACTTCGCCGCCCTCCACACATGGAGGATTCTCGCCCACTCACAGGGAGGGCATGCAAACTCCACACAGACAGCACCCGAAGTCAGGACTGAAACCAAATCTGTGGCAGAGGTGCGTTGATCTGTTGAACAGCCTGCAATATTCAGTTATTACAATGGACAATATGTCTTGGACTGTTGACAACCAAATGAGATTTGGCATTTAAGTTTAAAGCACTGCCGTAAGACATAGTAATTTTTGCCAAATAAATGCATTGTTTCTCCTACAGCACCACAGGAGAGTGATTGTGAGCTGGAGTTGGCTATCTTTTTGCAGACCCTCACAATTATGTTAAGACAGAACATGGCATCGGAAACAAGGGTGGTGCATTGGTGCAGCAGTAAAACTGCTGCCTCGCAGTGCCAAAGACCCAGGTTCGATTCTGACTACCGGTGCTGTCTGTATGGTATTTGTACATTCTCCCCGTGACTGCGTGGCTTTCCCTACCCACACTCTTAAGACATGCAAGTTTGCAGGTGAATTGGGCTCTGTAAATTGTAAATTGTCCCCAGTGTGTAGGATGGTGCGAGAGTATGGGCTGATCGCTGGGCAGACTTGGTGGGCCGAATGGCCTGTTTCCACACTACATCTCTCTAAGTCTAAAGTAAAAGCCAAAGATATGCTGGTCTGTCGGTGAATTGACCAGTGTAAAAACAAAATATGCCCCGAATGTGTAGGGAGTGTGATAACAGAGAATGCGTGGGCAATTGTGATTGATGGTCGATCAGCAGGTTTGTTGGTTAATTGCTTCTGTAAATTATCCCTGGTGTGCAGAACAGAACTACTGTATGGGGTGACCACTGGTCGGCATGGACTCCGTGGGCTATAGGGACTGTTTCCATGCTGTATCTCCAAACTATCTGGCCCTCTATCTGGCTGCTGATCTTTGTAACAAGCGTGAATGTTGATATCAGGGACTGTAAATCTGTAATCACCTGCCAGGGACTCAATGCGATGGCAAGCTTGTGATGTGTATGCTATTTGAATGACAGCCCACATATACGTTTTCAAAATAAGAACAGTTTATCTCCTGTATTTATGGAAGATTGTGGCTGGAATTTCACTTGCACCACGTCAATGCAGCAAATGTACTTCATATACGGATTTTGTCCATTGTGAAATATGATCCCAGCATTGCAGTTGACAGATTCTTTTAAAAGTTGTTTACTAGTTGAGTGTTCATGGACAGATACACTGCCATGTATCCATTTCCCTCCAGCCAGCATTTAACATGTTCCCTCCATGTCTGAGGCTTTCTCTTTATTTGCCTTTGCACCTTTTTCCTTTTGCTACAAGGGGTGGCACGGTGGCGCAGCGGTAGAGTTGCTGCCTCACCGCACCAGAGACCCAGGTTCAGTCCTGACTCCAGAGTTTGCACTTTCTCCCTGTGACCGCGTGGGTTTCCTCCGGGTGCTTCGTTTTCCTCTCACACTCCAAAGACTTGCAGGTTTGTGGTTTGTAGGTTAATTGCCTTCTGTTATATTGTCCAGAGTGTTTACGATGTGATGCGATGCGATAAAACTTTATTTATCCCAGGAGGGAAATTGGTCTGCCAGCAGTCATAAAAACACAAGAGACATGAAACTCTAGTATCCTGTGTGTAGGATAATGCTGGTGTACTGGTAATCGTTGCTCAGCACAGACTCGGTGGTTCCGCGCTGTTTCTCTACATTTAACTAAACTAATGGATCCTCACACATTTGAACGAGTGGGTCTATTATCCTGCACCTGTTATATTTCACCACCACTGCATAGCTTGCCACTATCACCCCGGAATTTCACATCTCGGATGCTCATCACTTCTATTATCTTTTTTTTTAAATCAACAAACCTCCATTCCATTGACTCCATCTGCACATCATGATGCCTGGGCAAGACAACCAGCATAGTCAAGGAACAGTCTCACTCTTCTCCCATCTCCCATCAGGCAAGAGGGACAGAAATTGAAAATAGACACCTCCAGATTCAGAGACCGTTTCTTCCCAGCTGTTATCAGGCAACTGAACCACCCTTCCAACAATGAGAGAACGATCCTGACCTACCATCTACCTCTTTGGAGACCTTTTGAACTAACTTTAATTGGACTTTACTAGACTTTATCCTGCACTAAACATGATTCCCTTTATCCTGTATCTGTACACTGTGGATGGCTAGATTGTAATTGGGTGTAGTTTTTTCGCTGACTGGAAAGCACTCAACAAAAAAAGCTTTGCACTGTAACAAGGTTCATGTGACATTAATAAACTGAACTAAACTATTGCAGTGGGTAAGATCATCCATCGTAATGTGGTTTCTCTCACAGGTAAGTGGGGTTGGGTGGTCTGCCCAATGGTGTTTATGTTGGTGTCATATACAGTACATGATACCTTAACAGCACTGATTTATTTACAACATCCAATTACTGAAATATCATTTTCTACGCTGAAGGAAATTTATCCCTCCTCTTTTGCAAAATATAATTTGGGAATATCCATTACCCAGAAGATATTATCTCTGTCAGTATTGATTTGATTTTGTGGCAGAAGCATTTTGCAGCTTAAATGAACAACTCAATATGAGTGAATTTTAGTCCTCCTTTGAACGTCTAATCCTAATGAGCTAAAAGAAAGCTATTCTTAGGTAAATCATTGAGAAACATATTCTTGCCCAGGCACCAGTGAGTGTTAATGAGCACATTGTGAGAGCTTGGCAAAAACATCTGATTACCAGGTAACTGAAACACAGCATAACAGGGCTGCAATGTTTATTTTCTGCTTATTTGTTTTAACATCAGATTCATAGTGTCGCACATGTAATATTGGTTTATTTAAGGTTATACACTGTTCAGGGATTGCATCAAGAGACATAATTACACTCTGAGTTGCAACGTGTAAGGGAAGTCCCAGAGGGAGACTGAAGAGACTTTAAATAAACAACAAACCCTTGCATAAGCACTTCGCATTTCATATGCATAAGTCTGTGAACTCTGTTATGACCTTTGATAAAGGTTAAGAACACTCTGGACCAGCGTTCGTTAAATATGCAGTCATAACTCATAATTCAATGGGGAGGCACAGTGGCGCAGCAGTTGAGTCGCTGCCTTACAGTGCCAGAGACTTGGGTTTGATTCTGACTATGGGTGCTGTCTGTACCTAGTTTGTGCGTTCTCCCTGGGACCTTGTGGGTTCTCTTGGGGTGCTCCGGTTTCCTCCCTCACTCCAAAAACGCACAGGTTTGCAGGTTAATTGGGTTCTGTTTATTGTAAAATTGTCCCTAGTGTGTAGGATAGTGCTAGTGTACGGGGTCATCACTGGCCAGCGTGGACTCAGTGGGCCAAAAGGCCCATTACCATGCGGTATCTCTGCATTAAACTAAACAAAACAATCAGCCTACAATACAAACATAGAAACATATTACCAATGGAACTCGAGTTTTTCCTGAGTGTATTAATGTATAGTATTATTTAATTTGATTGTGTCGCATGGAAAATAAAGCTTTTAACTCTACCTCATTACGTGTGAAATTAATAAACCTAAACCTAAACTGAATAAATGATCTTATTGATGCCAGAGAAAGGAGTGGGTCTGTTGTTACCTGCCACCTAGTGATGTTTACTTTCTGCTCCTCAACCAATGCAATAAAGAAGGAAGTGACTTTAATCCAACATTATTTTAAGTTGAGGAAAGTTGGTTGGAAATTTATCATGTCAAAAATGTATCTTATGAACATTTGTGAATTTTGATTTTGAAATGGAGCTTGCTGGATGTGGAATTGACCATTTTATTCATAGTTGTTCAGAGAATTTTTGAAGCCAATGGGTTAAATGTGTAGGATTGTGCCTTTGAGTTTGGCCTGGGCTGTTAAGCCAATGTCTTGGTTAATTTATAGGTGTCTTACAAAAGTTCAGTGTGCATGATATACACAATCTAATAATAGAAGAAACTATTTTGGAGACCAAATAGACTTTAGACTTTTTGAATTTTGAGATACAGCATGGAAACAGGTCCTTCAGCCCACCAGGTCCGCACCGACTGGTCACCATCCCGTACACTAGCACTTTCTGTACTTTCTAACTCTGTACAGACAGCACCCACAGTCAGGATGCAACCCGGGTTTCCTGGCGCTGTGAGGCAGCAACTCTGTCGCTGCGCCAGCATGCCGCACATGGGTCTGAAGAAGGGTCTCGACCCGAAACGTCGCCTATCTCCTTCGCTCCTTAGATGCTGCTGCACCCGCTGAGTTTCTCCAGCTTTTTGTGTACCCTCATCTGACAACTCGACAGTGTTGGGAGAATTGATGCAGTTCCACGCCAGGCTGTGTGTATAACCATCAACTCGTCGAGAGACGTCTGTTGCTGTACCGTGCGCTTAGGCAATTTGGAAAGATCACCTGCAGCACCATCTTGTTGCAGCTTAAACATTTGATGTGGTTTATGCACAGCTGCATCATTAATATTACAGAAATGCTTTCAGTGATCTGATTCTAAACTCAAGCTCTTAATATTAAAGAGTGGTCTCAGAGAGGGATAACGCATATGATTCCGAAGCAAATTAAAATGGGGAATCATTATGGTTTATAATATAAAGCACTACACTGTAAATGCTTTATATTATAATGCTTTATAATACTATAATGCTTTATATTATAAATATTATATCATAAACATTCTAGCAAGGAAACCAATTCTTTCTGAATAGGTTTTTCTTCCATATCACAGAACAGACTGTCCCAAAGTGATTCCCTTCCCAATCATTCCCTCCAATGATGAAGGTGTTTACATTTTTCTTTTTTTTTTGTTGCCACGAGGTAGTTTGAGCGATTTTTTAAAAAAAATGCTTTTGGGGCTCAGTCTTGATACAAATCTCAATTTGAGTCTGAAGAAGGGTCTCGACTTGAAACGTCACCTATACCTTTTCTCCAGAGATGCTGCCTAACCCACTGAGTTACTCTTGCTTTTTGTGTCCATCTTCAAAATCCTCACACCCAGCTGTTCTAATAGATGTGAGAGGAATTGACAGTCAATAAAAGCATTCACTTTTGCTGTTGCACCTGTGAGATAACATTTGCAAAGGGTGTTAAGACCAATGTGAGCGTAAATGAAATTGAACCAGTTGAAGTCTCCGAACTCTTACTTTGTTTCAATATTTAAGGCAGAGTAAAATATGGTTCCAATATTTTCACTTGTGGTTCCGACTGCAGAGTTATGGATGTGAAGAAATAATTTACACAAGACGTGAGTGATAGTTCATTTGTTTATTCGCAATAACTTTAGGCTTCAGAGATACAGTGCAGAAATAGCTCCTTCAGTCCACCGAGTCTGAGCCAACCAACGAACATCCCGTGCACTAGTTCTACCCGACACACCAGCGACCATTTACAGAAGCCAATACCTACCAAACCTGCACGTCTTTACATGTGGAAGGAACACCCGGAGAAAATCACGGGGAGAACATACAAAGTCCACACAGACAGCACCCATTAGCAGGATGAACCCGGGTCTCTGGCGCTGTAAGGTGGCATCTCTACCGCTGCGCCACTGAGCTACCCTGATTTGTTTGTGTCAGAATAATTTACACGAGTTATGAGTGACAGCTAACTTCTTTATTCACAATAACTTGTCGGATAAGTGGAACAGTCAAGTTAGAGACTGTTTTAGGGACTCAAATAATGCAGCCTTCTTGGATCGTATTTGATAGGGACATATGTGTCGTGGGTCATGTACATTGTTCACATGGGTGGGTATTGTGATCCAGCATCCTGCCCTCACCCCTAGCAACAGAGCCTTATCACGGTAAAACAAGATATGCAGGTGTCTGAAGAAGGGTTTCGATCTGAAACGTTGCCTATTTCCTTCGCTCCATAGATGCTGCCTCACCCGCTGAGTTTCTCCAGCATTTCTGTCTACCTTCGATTTTCCAGAATCTGCAGTTCCTTCTTAAACAGGTGTCAAAATGGTTTTGTATAGTCCCAATGTTTACTCCAGAGATGCTGCCTGACCCTAATGTTTAGCCTAGCACAGAAGGGAAATGTTATTGGATTAAAGCTCAATTTGCACAAAGTGCTGCCCATGATCATGACAAGAGCTTCAGTTCCCATGATTCCCACAGCTGTAGCCCTGGACACCACACAACCCAGCTTACTCCCCCCTCCGCACAGTCATAGAGCAACTCATATAACTCATCATAACTCATAACTTTAATTGAAACCACAAGTTTATGTTATCCAGAAATAAGGAACTGCAGATGCTGAGTTACTCCAGCACTTTGTGTCTTTTTGCGTAAACCAGCATCTGCAGTTCCTTGTATCTGGATAAGATAAGCTTGTGGCTTTGCATCAAATTAATGATAGATAGCAGAAGTAATTTTGCTTTGAAGTCATATTTCTTGGCCCCTCTCCAAGTCCACTCCTCAACATGAACAGTTGGAGTTGTGTTGATCTCCATCAAGCCCAGTCTGAAGAAGGGACCTGACCCAAAATATATTGTCTCCCCATTTCAACTCCCTGGATTCCGCCTGACCCACTGACTTCTTCCAGCATTTTGTTTTCTTGCTCAAGTTTCTAACATCTGTGGTCTCGTGTCTCTGGGGAAATATCCTACCTGTATTCAGCCTGTCGGGTCTTTTAAGAGAATGGATAGGTTTGCCGCTGTAGTTACTGAGCAACAGAGGCAAACAAATACTCGGCAAATTTTTTCTGGAGTCTGCTAGAGAAATAACCAATTTAGCTCAGTTGACGGTTGAGTCACTTAGGAAGCTGCCACCTTTATTGCCAGCTCCTCTGCTCCCACCACTGCTTTCCCCGGCTTTTCACTGACAGCTACCAAAGGATTCAGGAAAAACGGGCACCAAAGTAAAAACAAAAACTTAAATTGGGGATTTAACATTGCTTTGAAGTGCGATTAGCATAATGAACATAACATCTTCATAGTCAATCTCTTGGGATCAAGAATGGCTTGCTTCCACTCCATTCGCTGGAGTTTAGAAGAATGAGGGGGAACCACATTGAAACGTACAAAATAGCTAAAGGCCTGGATAGAGTGGATGGGGAGAGGATGTTTCCACTAGTGGGAGAGTCTAGGACTAGAGGTCATAGCCTCTGAATTATAGGACGTCCTTTTAGGAAGGAGACAAAGAGAATTTTTTCTAGTCAGAGGGTGGTGAATCTGTGGAATTCTTGCCACAGAAGGCTGTAGAGGCCGTCAGTGGATATGTTTATGCCAGAGATAGATAGATTCTTGATTAGTACAGGTGTCAGAGGTTATGGGGAGAAGGCAGGAGAATGGGGTTGGGAAAGATAGATCAGCCATAATTGAATTGTCTATTGAATGACAAAGTAGGTTTGATGGGCCGAATGGCCTAATTCTACTATTCCTTATGACCTTATTTCTATGAAACATGAGACTAGAAATGTAGGCCATTCAGCTTCGAGCCTGCACCGCCTTCAATATGATCTGGTGAATGTGTACCTGCTTTCTCTCCTTATCCCCTACCCTATCCCCTTAGCCAGTGAACTGGCCTCAACTACCCTCTGTGGCACCTCTC
The DNA here is from genome assembly GCA_035221665.1 of Okamejei kenojei. Lineage (NCBI taxonomy): Eukaryota > Metazoa > Chordata > Chondrichthyes > Rajiformes > Rajidae > Okamejei > Okamejei kenojei. The sequence continues at coordinate 110,904,259 of CM069135.1, read as the reverse complement.
TGGAGTTCCAGGACTCAACCACACTCTGGGAAAAATAAAGGGGAGCTGACCCCTCTTGGACAACATCGATGGGTCCAACCCCTTAGAATTTTGTAAGTTTCTATAAGATCAGAGAGTATAAACGAAGTCTAACCAGTCTTTCTTCTTAAGTCTTTCTTCACAGGCCTGTCAGTCCTTTCATCCAGGAATCAGTCTTGGTGAATTCTCTGCGACTCCCTTCTTGTGTCCTTCCTCAGATTTGGAGACCAAAACTGTACGCAATACTCCAAGGTGGGTCTCACCAAAGGTGAAGTAGAACCCTCACTGTACTCAATTTTTTGCTTGTAAGTTTTGCTATGAAAGCACACCATCCATTCGCTTTTTTCAGCCGCTGCATGGCCCTACTTGTTTGACACCCAGGTTTGCATCTCCCCTTTTTATCGGCAATTTAAATATAGTCACACATAACCTCACATGTTTGTGTGCTTGCAGTCCTAGATGCGAAAACACTGCCCCCCATTAGTGTCATCCGACTGGGAGATTGTTCATTCCTCATCCAGAAAATATATATTGTAAAAAGCTAGCACTGAACCCCACAGTCAGTCCTGCCTGCCATGGCTCCTTACCCGTTTTTCTCCTACTCTTTGCTTCCTGTTTGCCAGCCATAGAGTTGCTTTAAGTTTGTATACCTTTACACAGCAGATATAACCACGATCCACGCTTAGTCCGAAAAATTCCACAAGATCGTCAGACATGATCTTTCGTAAATCTGCTGACTGCTGGCCAAATGTGGCTGCTCCCATTTAATATAACTGACTCTAGAGTTTCCCCACTACCGATGTTATAGACTAACTGTCTGTAATTCCCGTCTCTCTCCCTCCTTCTTTAAAAAGAGGGGTTACATTGCCACCCGTCCTTTTCTAAAGAGTTTTTGAAAGATTATCGTACTTCTTAAGTATTGGGATGCATATCTGGCTGGGGATTTAATCTAGGCTTTTATCAATCAATACTCCCGACTGACCTGGATGCCCACGGTTGCATTTCCTCAGGCAGATTATTTATGTATTCTTCCTAGTGAAAGAACGGAACAAAGTAGTTATTCAGTGGTCCGCCATATTCCTTGTTCCAAACTCACCTGTTTCTGACTGCATGCAAGGACCTACATTTGTTTAAATAACTAACTCTTTATCTTCACATATCTATAAAAACTTTTGTCAGTTTTTATGTAGTTTTCTTTCATAATATCTTTTTCAATAAAGTTTGTAGGTTAACTTCTTCCTTTGCTTTGTAAATTTCCCTTGTTATCCACGGATGCATTATGCCAAACTACCTAGTGTCAGGTCAACCCTTTTAGAATTAATTGCCAGTCAAAACTTGGCCAATTCAAACCCTCATGTTCAGAACGGGTGTAATAGATTTGGTGGGGGATTGGGAGGACTCTTCTACAGCTCAATGGTAGGGTGGGTGGGTGGTTTGTTTTGAGATGGTCTGCACAGGGCAGACGACTGTAAATAACTAAACTAAACTTAACAGTGGCACAGACATTTGATGCGCCTTTGGCTTGGCTGCGTCTGTAAAGTACGTTCTTCCCTGTGGTTTTCTCCGGAGTCTTTCCTTTCACATCCCAAAGACGAGTGCAGGTTTGTAGGTTAATTGACTCGTAGACTAGTTCTAGGATAGAAACATGACTCAGCACAGACTCAGTGGGTTGATGCCCTCGTCTAAAGTAAAGTCTAAACTAGACTCGAGGTTCTCAAACCCATCCCAACTCTTCCTCTTTATCTTCCATGTGTTCTGGGCCAGGGGTTCCGAAGGGTCAGTTTTCAAAGAGATTTAGAAACTTCCTTGAATCTCTTCCTAGGGTTCTGGGGAGAAAGCAGGGGTGAGAGGGAAGGATCATGAATGAATGGCAGAGTTGATTCGATGGGCCTAATTCCGCTCCTGTGACAGTGAACTTATGGACTTTTGTATCTTTTGCCTGACGGAAGAATTTAGTTTACAGATACAGTGTGGAAACAGGCCATTTCGGCCCATTGAGCACACGCCAACCAACAAACACCTTGTACACAAGCTCATTCCTACACACTAGGGAGAATTTACAGAAGGCAATTAACTTACGAACCTACACATCTTTGGAATGTGGAAGGAAGCCGGAGCACCCAGAGAACACCCATGTGGTAACAGGGAGAACGTACGAACTCCGTGCAGACAGCACCCGTAGTCAGGATTGAACCTGGGTCTCTGGCGTTGTAAGGCAGCAACTCTACCGCTGCGCCACTGTTCTTGAATAGGGTGGTATGTGCTTTTGCATCTTTTACCTGATGGGAGAGGGGAGAAAAGGGAATGACCAGGGTGTATGAGTGGTCCTTTATTTCAGATGATGAAGGCAGATATGATTTAATCACACCTAGAAAGTAACCATGATGCACAATTATCAAAACTATTGCTGTGCGGACAGTGGGATTTGTAGCAGATTAAATTTGATGTCAACACAATTCATACCTTCCCCTCATGGCAATATCTTCGCATCGGTTCGCTCGCAGTCTGGCTGAAAGCACCCTGGAGAGGTGATAGCATCCTGTTAATACTGTAATTTCTGAATGTTTAAATGTTTCGGGATGCATCTCCCCAGGGGTTGCAGAGTTTAACAGCCAGGCGTGCAGGCAGAAGCCATTAGAGGAGTCTCTTTAACATATATAGTGGATTTCCATCTGTGCCTGTTAGTCCCTGGTGGAGCAGTAGTTTAAATACTCTGCTGGTGCCTGGACTGTGGTGTGTTCCTCTCACACTTGTTCTCACAACAAGCAAGAGAGGTGGTGCGTCAAATCTCCAAGTCTGCATCGGCACGATGATTGGAAATAACTGGTATGTGGCCACCCCGTGGTCATATCTCTGCACAATGACAAGAAATTACTGCGCTGGAGAGCAGCAAAACTCACTGCGTTTCTCAACAGCTCTGCGCGGCACTGCCTTCTCTCTCTCTCTCTCTCTCTCTCTCTCTCTTCTCTCTCTCTCTCTCTCTCTCTCTCTCTCTCTCTCTCTCTCTCTCTCTCTCTCTCTCTCTCTGTGTCCATTCCAGCAGCTAGCTTCATTCCCATATCGTTAGATTACAAACATTCACACATAGGAAGTGCAAACACACATAAACGTGAAATATAACTAAATATACAAAAACACCTGCATCCATGCAGACACACATTTCTCATTATAACTATCTTCACATTACCTAGGGCGGCACAGCAGTGCAACAGTAGTGTTGCTGCCTCACAGCGCAGTGATAATTTGATCATTTTGCGTCATTATTTTATTTTTAGGAGGGATTAATTAGTAACAATGTCTTCAATGTTTTCACTGCCCAAAATCAAGGTCCACATATACATCCTGGTCATTCCCTTTTCTCCCCTCTCCCGTCAGGTAGAAGATACACCATATTCAAGAACAGCAGCAACGTGGTGCGTTAGAGTTGCTGCCTTACAGCACCAGAGACCCGGGTTTGGTCCTGTCTACGGGTGCTGTCTGTACGGAGTTTGCGTGTTCTCCCTGTGACCGCGTGGGTTTTCTCCGGGTGCTCCGGTTTCCTCCCACACACCTAAGACGTGCGGGTTTGCAGGTTAATTGGCCTCTGCAAATTGACCATGGTGTGTAGGATAGAACTCGGCGGACCGAAGGGGCTGTATCCACACTGTATCTCTGAACTAAAGAAAGTAAACGTGGGGGTTTGTTGGCTCATTGTCTCTCTGTCAAATTGCCCCCATTGTGCGGGGAGTGGATGCAAAAGTAGGGTCATATCGAACGAGTGCGAGTGGGTGATTGGTGCGGACTCAGTGGACCGAAGGGCCTGTGTCCACGCTGTATCTCTGAACTAAATCTAAAATTCCAGGGAGGAATTTCCCTCATAGCAGACAATGCTGCGACTGGCATTTTAAATCACTTACTTATCAACTTTGCATCCTGTCCATCATATTTTATTAGCGTAATGTCATCGATGTACACCACATGAGTCAGGAACGTGCCAAATGGACCCGCCATTCTTTCTCAGTGAAGAATTTAAGCAGAGGGAACTAAAAGAAGTGTTTTAGATTCACCTATTATTGTCACGTGTACTGAGGTACAGTGAAAAGCTCGTTTGTTGTGCGCTATCCAGTCAGTGAAAATACTACACATGATTAAAATCACACTGTCCGCAGTATACAGGTACAGGATAGACGGAATAATGTTTAGTGCAAAATAATGTCCAGTAAAATCAGACTTTGAAGAAAAGGTCTCGACCTGAATTGTCACCTATTTGTTTTCTCCAGAGATGCTGCCTGACTTACCTGTCCTTGGCACGCTAATTACGCGACCTTGTCGCATTGAAGAGCACCGGTATCGTGGGACCGCAATACGCCTGTGCGCGTACGCGCTACATCACGCCAGAGGCGCGTGAAGATTTTGTTTTCCTACAAAATCCCGGAGCGCCGCGTGCTACCGCGAACAACTCCATACCCCTCCGCGCTTCTCCATGCCACCGTCCCGCGCGGCCCACACGATACCCGTGCGCCTCAACGCGACGATGAGGTCGCGTAATTAACGTGCCAAGGACACGTAAGTGGGACAGGGGCTTAACTCAGTGGGTCAGGCAGCATCTCTGGAGAGAAGGAATGGGTGATGTTTCGGGTCGAGGCCTTCATCAGACTGAAAAAACTGATCATTTCACCTTCATTACGATCACAGTTCTTTTTAATAAAACGCATTGGAAAAAAGTCTCAGCCTGACATTTGATGTTAGGTTAATTTGTAGCCACACATGCACCATATTGAGAAAAATCAGAAAACCATCCGGGTCATTAATTTTGCAATGAATATTTCAAAAGCTGTTGATTTGTACTAAAACTGCCAAATAGGTATATTGAAATATTTTACTCCTGTAGTACTGTCATGAATGAGTATCATTTAACAATAGAAGTTGATAGGGATAAAAAAAATCTAAATTTGAAAAACCTGACATCATGAAGGGGTGGAATGGTGAGGTAGTGTTGCCTTTTGCCTTTTGAACATGATAATTCCAGGTAAACTCTGAATTATGAGCTGTCTTGATTGTACTAGGGACTTGAGACTTTGTTTAGTTTTGCCTATATTGAGTATTTTATTTATTGAACAGTTTTTAAAGTTTATTAATTATATTATCTCTTGAGTATGGTGTTTACAAACCAGTTGTGCTCCTGCAAGTAAGAATTTCATTGGACGTTTTAGTGCCTATGATAATTAAATACTTTTGACTTGAACATATGCACTGGATTAGTTTAACATACATTATGTATATTCCCCCCCAAAATAGCTCATGATAACATGTGGTCATTGATCTACACGGCATGGAAACAACCCCTTGTCCCATCTTGTCCCGTCTTGTCCCTGCCTACCAAGTTGCCATTCAAGGCTGGTCCCATTTGCCTGCATTTGGCCGATAGCCTTCTAAACACTTCCTTTCTTCCTGGATAGACAGATCGATAGAGGAAGAGTCCCAACCCGAAATATCACCATCCCTTTCCTCCAGAGATGCTGTCTGGCCAGCTGAGTTTCTCCAGCATTTTGTGTCCTTCTTCGGTGTAAACCAGCATCTGCAGTTCCTTTCTATACACTTTCTTCCTGGATGTCCTTTATGGAGTTTCCATGTTTTATTTTAAGACAGGATTCATTGAGTAAAATATATTTGCAGGTTTGGATCCTTGCAGTATTTTTCTGAGATGTGTTTGCAGATCATCACATTTTTAATCCCATGTGAGCTGAATCAAACAAATTGGAGTTAATACTCAAACACAAGACACGTAGAGTGATGACTTGCCAGATTAACATTCCAGTCTCTCATTTTGTTTGACTTGCCCAAGTCACCATCTGTGTAAAGTAGAGAGGAGGCTTTATTGTGCAATTTATGTCTCTCCCCGTCTACTTTAGTGATCTGACAACTGTTATCTGTGGATGAGTGTTTTGACACATACACAACGTATAGATTCATTATGGACAGTCTGGCAGATGCCTCAAACTGACAACATAGAAAATTGGCTACTTGTGATAGACTTTCAAGATACAGTGTGGAAACAAGCTGTTCAGCCCACCAAACTCATGCCCACCATCAATCACCCCATACACTAATATTACTTTGGGTAGCACGGTGGAACAGCAGTAGAGTTGCTACCTGACAGCGCCAGACACCCGCGTTTGATCCCGACGACGGATGAAGTCTTTACAGAGTTTGAACGTTCACCTCTTGACTGTGTGGGACCCGACTCCGCATGCTCCCGTTTCCTCCGACACTCAAAAGACATCACAGGTTTTATAGGTTAAGTGGCTTTGGTAAAATTGTAATCTGTCCCTAGTGTGTGTAGGATAGTGTTAGTGTGCAAGGTTTGCTGGTCAGCATGGACTCGGTGGGCAGAAGGGCCTGTTTCCACACTGTATCTCTGAACTAACCTAAACTGACACACTAGGGACAACTCACTATTTTTTACATACCAACCTGTATGTCTTTGGAAAGTGAGAGAAAACGGGAGCACACAAAGATAACCCATGCAGTCATGGGGAGAACATACAAAACTCCAGCCCTTCAGCCCATCGAGCCCATGAAGCCCAACAGTTATCCATCCTTTAGTTCTATTCTACACACCAGAAACAATGTACTGAAGCCAATTAACCTGCAAACCCATATGTCTTTGGATGTGGGAGGAGACCTAGCACCCGGCGAAAACCCATGCAGTCATGGGGAGAACGTGCAAACTCCGTACAGATGGCACCCATATTCAGCATTGATTCCGGGCCTCTGGCACTGTGAGGCAGCAGCTCTACCTCTGCGCCAACGTGCCGCCCCTTACATGTGCTGTGGTGGATGTTTGTGTTAAATTTTTATTGTGTTTTGTGTGTTTTTTATTGTACCGCTGCTGGCATATTCATTTCACTTGACTTGACGTGACTTGACTTGACTTTATACCACCATTTATTGCCCATCAGTAATTGCCTTTGAGCAGATTTAGTTTAGTTTAGAGATGCAGCACGGAAGCAGTGTCAGCGCTGACCGGCGATCTTACAGTGATCCACACTTGCGATCCTAGTGTGCACTCCCTCTAGGGATAATTTACTCTTATACCAAGCTAATTAGCCTCCAAACCTGGACATCTTTGGAATGTGGGAGGAAACCGGAGCATCAGGAGAAAATCCACGCAGGTCATGGGAAGAACATACAAACTTTGTACAGACAGCACCCGTAGTCAGATGGTGGTCGTGTGGCATCTTGAACTCTTGCATGTGCTCTGGTGAAGTCCAGTGGTACTGCTTTATCAGGTCCGTACAGGTCTTTGCATGCAGTGATACTGGATCAGCTGTTTGGCCGTTCCAGAGATGACCTTAACCCTTGTTCATCCCCACCACTGTCATTAAATTCTCAGGTGACTGTACATGTGCAAGTTGAGGCAGGCGGCCTGAAACACTTACTGCTCATTATTGGTTTCCATTCCCCAGCACAGAAATCTGTCACTTTGCTGTAAAAAGAAGGTTAACGTGGCTAACAAGTGCATCTTCTTAAAGCAGGATTTCAGCAAAACAGAAAGGTGCAAGAAGATGTGACATTTGTTAAATTGAGGAGCAGAATGTTTCAAAGTCTGCGTCCGATCACTATTTGGTGGCCACTGATGACATTTGATCGTACTACATAGATGTTATATTCATTCAGTTGCGGACCAACATGTCCCATCTACACTAGTCCCATCAGCTTGCGTTTGGCCCATATCCCTCTAAACCTATCCTATCCATTTACCTGTTTCAATGTTTCTTAAACATTGCGGTAGCACCTGCCTCAACTCTCTCCTCCGGCAGCTCGTTCCATTCACCCGCAACCTTTGTGTGAAAAATCTTTCCCCCCTCACCTTAAACCCAAGTCTTCTGCTTCTCGATTACCCTACTCTGGGCAAGTCCTTTTTTCCCCCAGAGTCCTTTTGTCTCCACTCTCCTCCTTTTGGTTTCCTCTTTTCCCCCTCTCCGCTGGAGCTCAGGGATAACGAGGAGTGGGGCAGACCAGGTGCAGGTGAGTTGATCCAATAATCACTAAATGGATGCAGCTGTGGCTCGTTTGCCCGTGGCCTCGCCTCAGTCCAGAGTGCCGGTGTTTTCCGCCAGCCGGCACTGTTCGTGGGCTTCTTCTGGCCTGGCTGCCGGTGATGTGGGATCGTAGCTGCCCCAACGGAGGACATGTGGTCAAATTCTATACGAGGCGGATCTCCAATGAGGTCAAATAGCAGCGCAGGACCGCTCTCTGGTTGGTGATAAAATGGTTAAGTTGCTTGAAAACGGCTGGGAAGATGTTTCACTCTCTCCTTTCCCTGTCCCCTCTTTCACACACTCCTTGCCCCATCCTCCTTTCACTCTCAGCGCCAGAGAGTCATACAGCGTGGAAACAGGCCCTTGTTTACAAGAGCAACACAGGCACATAGACTCAGATCAACACACACAAACATAAATTCTGCATGAATTTTAGTTCAGTTTATAGTCACGTGTGCCGAGGTATAGTGAAAAGCTTTTGTTGCGTGCTATCAAGTCAGCGGAAAGACAATACATGATGCCATCGAGCTGGATGCATGATAAGGGAATTGTTTAGTGCCAGATAAAGCCAGTAAAAAAGTCTGATCAAAGATAGTCTGAGAGTCCCCGATGAGGTAGATAGTAGTTGTGGGCTGCTCTCTACGCCGTGGTAGGATGTTTCCGGTGCCTGATAACAGCTGTGTAAAAACTGTCCCTTGAATCTGAAGGTTTGCGTTTTCACACATCGATCCCTTTTGCCCGATGGGAGAGAGGAGAAGAGGGAGTGGCCAGGATGCAACATTACCGTGTTTATGCTGCTGGCGTTGCCTTTCCAGCAGCCAAGGGTGCGGCAAAGTGGCGCAGCGGTAGAGTTGCTGCATTACAGTAGGGATGTAACAGAATTTTGAGATGTTAAAAATCAAGCCTGTAATCTATCCCATCAAATAAAGCATAAAAAACCCTTTAATTTGATACCTAATTCACTTTTATATCTTCAGTATTAAAAAGGTTATGGTCATTTTCATACTCGGAAATTAGCATCTTGTTCCCTATTGTTTTTCTATTAACTTAATAGCCCCGTCCCACGGTGCGAGTTCATTCCAAGAGCTCTCCCGAGTTTAGAAAAAAATCAAACTCGTGGTAAGCACGGAGAATGAATGTAGCGGGTATGTCGGAGCTCGGGGACGTCGCTTAGCGGCAACGGCAGGTACTCGGGAAGACTCACTAACAGCAGGTAAGCACGGGAAGACTCGTGAAGATTTTTCAACATGTTGAAAAATGTCCACGAGAGCCCTGAGTACCGACAAGTGGCCATTGCCGTAAATCTCCGAGTTCCAATCAGGGCAAACTTGGGAGAACTCTTGGAATGAACTTGTACCGTGGGACAGGGCTTTAACACAAAAGCTGTGATCGAGGGCAAGGCCCGTTTACACAGACATATGTTCAAAATCCTCAATCCACTCTCAAAATAATTAAAATCATTACTTTTTGCACAATTATGTCATAAGCCAAATTATCCATATTTTGTGTAATGGTCTAATAAATATTTTCATACTAAATATCCGACTAAAACCTTCCACAGTACATACAGATACTGGGGCTAAATTAACTTATTTTGCATCATCAGACTAAAATGAAATTACACCAAAAACGAGATAAGATGTTAAATAAACATCCGACATCCTTTTGTTTTGTCCTGAACTTCATTCCGTGATTTTGAAGGTGTTGAAGTTGAGCCCGAATTTCAAATCCAGTGATTCAATAGACCAGCAACGTTATGAAAAAAAACGTGAACGGGATGACAGAACGAGATTTCCTGCACATCATTCGCTTGTCGTACGAGGAAATCCCTCCCTGACAACCAATGAAAGACCTGAATTTCACTCACCCCCCCCGGCAGTTGTCTCGAGTCGCACGCAAGGTAGTGGACAGATCATGATCACCACTGATTGTAACAACGCTACTTGCAGCTCCAGAGACCCCGGTTCTACCCTGACTACAGGTGCTATCTGCACGGAGCGTATACCTTTTCCCCGTGACTACGTGGGTTTTCTCCAGGTGCTCCGGTTTCCTCCCACATTCTGAAGACGTGCACGTTCGTAAATTAATTTGGCTTTGGTAAAAATTGTAAATTGTCCCTAGTGTGTAGGATAGTGCTAATGTACGGTAAACACACACTGCAGCTTCATCTGGTTCCTGAGTATTGGAATTGCCATATCAGGCCATGATGGAACCAGTCAGGATTCCTCCCAGAGTACATCAGTAGAAGTTTGTTTGAGTATTCGGTGACATGCCAAATTTCTTTAAACTTCTCAGAAAATCGAGGTGCCTTCTTTAGGATTACATTTATGTGCTGTTCTCAGGACAGGTCATGTGAGGTTAATGCCCAGGATTTTGAAACTGCTACCTCTATCCGCCACCATCCCACCGATGAGAATTGGCCAGCATCCCCTTCCTGTCAAAGACAGACACAAAATGCTGGAGGAGTTCCTCAGCGGGACAGGGAGCATCTCACGAGAAAAGAAGTAGGTGACGTTCAGGGTGGAGACACTTCCTCCGACTGAGAGTCAGGGGAAAGGGAAACTCGATGCATGAAAAGGTACAGAACAAATCAGAGCCAGCACAGTTGGCCAAGGTCCATTGTTGACTGTACCTGATGTCAAGGCCTTGTAATGTTGACGTTGAGCAAGAGGTTGTTGTTGTTATGGCACCACTCGTCCGGGTGTTTTATCTTTATCCTATATGCTTATTCTATGTGCTGCAGTCTGCATCTTATTGAAAGCGCCAATATTACACATCAAAATTAACAGTTCAGCATTCACTATCTGTGGTTTGGCTGAGCATAGTGGTGTCACTGTGAATTTATAGATGGTATTGGAACTGTGTTCAGCCGCAGTCATGGGTATAAAGAGGTAGAGCAGGGGCGAGAGAAGGAGTTGAATATTTTATGAAATAGCCGACACTGATGATAGATAAATTTTAGTTTGGTTTAGAGAAACAGCATGGACACAGGCCCTTCTGCCCACTGACTCGATGCTGACCAGCGATCCCCACTGCGCACTATCCTATGCACTAGAGACAATTTACAATTTTTACCAATGCCACTTAACCTGCAAACCTGCACCTCTTTGGGATGTGGGAGTAAACTGGAGCTCCCAGAGAAAACTCACCTGGTCACAGGGAGAACATGCAAACTCCGTACAGACAGCACTCGTAGTCAGGATCGAACCCAGGTCCCTGGCGCTGTGAAGCAGCAATTCTACTGCTGCGCCACCGTGCTGCCCTGAATGTTCAGTGTCATAAATCACAAAGAGCTTCACATTGTACAGAAGCTCCAGGTAAGGACTGTTACGAAGATGGAAAGGTATTTACAATATACATGAATGATTTGGATGAAGGGATTCAAAGTAACATCAGCAAATTTGCAGATGACACAGGCTGGGTGGCAGTGTGAACTGTGAGGAGGATGCTGTGAGAATGCAGGGTGACTTGAACAGGTTGGGGGAGTGAGCAGATGCATGGCAGATGAAGTTTAATGTGGGGTTATCCACAAAGGCTGGATTACTATCTAAATGGTGTCAAGTTGGTAGAAAAGGGGAACTACAACACAGTATCTGGGGTCTACTTGTTCATCAGTCAATGAAAGTAAGCATGCAGGTACAGCAGGAGTGAAGGAGAAAGCGAGTGGCATATTGGCCTTTATAACAAGAGGAGTCGGATATAGGAGCAAAGAGGTCCTTCTGCAGTTGTACAGGGCCCTAGTGAGACCACACCTGGAGTATGGTATGCAGTTTTGGTCCCCTAATTTGAGGAAGGACATTCTTGCTATTGAGGGAGTGCAGCGTAGGTTTACAAGGTTAATTCCGGGATGGCAGGACTGTCATATGCTGAGAGAATGGAGCGCTGGGCTTAAACACTCTGGAGTTTAAATGGATGAGAGTGGATCTCATTGAAACATATTGTTAAGGGTTTGGACACGCTAGAGGCAGGAAACATGTTCCAGATGTTAGGGGAGTCCAGAACCAGGGGCCACAGAATAAGCCATTTAGAACGGAGACGAGGAAACACTTTTTCTCACAGAGAATTGTGAGTCTGTGGAATTCTCTGTCTCAGAGGGCGGTGGAGGCCGGTTCTCTGGATACTTTCAAGAGAGAGCTAGATAGGGCTCTTAAAGATTGCGGAGTTAGGGGATATGGGGAGAAGGCAGGAACGGGGTACTGATTGGGGATGATCAGCCATGATCACATTGAATGGTGGTGCTGGCTCAAAGGGCTGAATGGCCTACTCCTGCACCTATTGTCTGTTGTCTTTTGTAAAAGGAGATAAGTGTAGAAAATGGAAGAGATGTCTGCCGAAAGATAGATGCGTGTATATTCATTGATTAGACCAACCTCCTGTTGTTCAGTTCCACAATAGGATTGACTTTCAAGGGGTGAGTGCAACTCGTGTTTGACACCATCACACCAGTGTAGCCCTAGGAATCAAAAGCAAATTGCCAATAAATTAAGGGAATCACAGCAGAGGAGTGAATCAAACGATCCAGATATTGGGGTAAGATGGACAGAAAATACTGGAGTAACTCAATGGGTCAGGCAGCAATGTGGAGAAAAGGAATAGGTGACGTTTCTGATGGAGACCCTTCAGCCTGGTAGAATGTTATTCCAATTGTTTTGTCTGGAGTCAAATCCCAAACAGTTGAAGGCAAAATGACGTGGAGAATGTTAGCAAAATGAGATTATGTTAATAATGTTGCTAATCTGTTGACAATGAAATTGTGTAAAATTACATGGCAGTTCCAGCATAGGAACTGCCTATTCAACTCAACTAATCAATGCCATTGCAATGTCTTGCTTGAGCTTATAATTCCATCTGCATTTCCTACTTACTGTCTCCACTTGTACTTCTCAAGTTTATCTCAGCTTCCACATACGCCAGGCATCTTCTGGGTACACAAATTTCTCCTTAAATCCCTGCTGGAGTTTGTAATGATTATTTTATAATCATGACGTTGCAGTTTTGAGTCGTCTTGAGCACAATAACAATCTGTGTGTTGGCTGTATCAAGCACACAATATATATATATAATCCTGGTGTGGGCTCCTATAAATTGGCAAGACCATGCGCAGACTGGGCGATCGTTTCATCGTACATCTACGCTCAGTCCGCCTTGGCCAATGTGTTGCGCTCCCATTTGCCACACATTTCAACTCCCCTTCCCATTCCCACACTGATCTTTCTGCCTAGGGCCTCCTCCACCGTCAGAATGAGGTTGCATGCAAATTGGAGGAACAGCACCTCATATTTCACTTCGGCAGCTTCCAACCCAGTGGTTTGAACATTGATTTATCTCATTTTAAGTAATCCTTGCATTCTTTCCCTCAATTCCCCCCCCCCCCCCCCCCCCCCCCCCCCCCCCCCCACCCCATCTTGGTCATCTGTTATCAGCCCTGATTTGTTCTGGCCTTTTCCTACATCCAGTACCTCCTGCCCCCCACCCCCACCCCCACCCCCCCCCTCCCCCCCTCCCCTCTTACTCTCAGTCTGTGTATCCTCTGTATAATTTTAAGGATGGCTATTGGATCATTATTTTTCTACAGAAAAGCAACACAGCTCGTTCAGCCCACTCTGATTGCTATAATCTCTCAGTTCAATCCTTGTAAATCTATTTTGCCTTTTGCCTTTTTTACAATCTTGAAACTTGGAGAGTGCTTGTTATTCCTGTGATTGCTGTTCATCAATATTCACTCATGAGCAGCTGCTAAATGTAGTAATTTGGTCGTGATGAAACAGTGTTTAGTACTGAGCAGGATTCAGGGTCATTTTGACTTGATCTCGCTGTCTATTACACATCCCCTTACATTTGTCGGCTTAATTTCCAGGGTGAAAATGGAAATCAGGAGATATTTATATCTGACCATGTGAATATCTTCTACTGCACCCTCTCCTGGTTTCGATACGAATAGACACGATACGTTAGAACTATTTATCCCAGGAGCATAAATAAAGATTGATCTGTCAACAGTCGGAAAAACACAGAATACACAAAACACAAAATACATGAAACATAAAATTAAAGTGGTGAGTGGAAAGGCTTGGGGATGTGCAAAGATTGGGGAGGTGGGGGGGTGGGGGGGGGGGGGTTGGGGAGGGGAGTCAGTCTCAGTCTACTGAATGACAGAAGGGGAGGAGTTGTACAGTTTGATAGCCATAGGGAAGAAGGATCTCCTGTGACGTTCTGTCCTGCATTTTGGTGGAACCAGTCTGTTGCTGAAGGTGCTCCTCAGGTTGACCAGTGTGTCACGGAGGAGGTGAGCTGTATTGTCCAGGATGCTCCACAGTTTGAGGAGCATCCTCCCGTCCAAGACCACCTCCAGACTTAACTTGTGATTGTGAAAACAAGAAAGAGATTCTGGTAGATTTCAGTATTATCTTGGGTATAAACCAGCATCTTCAGATCTATCCTACACAAAGAGGTTCTGGTGGTTTGTCCTTGGGTCAAACATAGATATTGAGACCATAGGCACAAAGTTCTTGCGTAACTCAGCGGTTTAGGAAGCATCTCTGGAGAAAAGGAATAGGTGACGTTTCGGGTCGAGACCCTTCATCAGAATCGAGTCTCTGTGTCCATCTTTGGTGTAAACCAGCATCTGTAGATCCTTCAGAAACAAACTCCTAGAGGAACTCAGAGGGTCAAGGAGTATCTGTGGATGCAATGGTCGATGTTTTGGGTTGAAACTCTGCAGTAATCATGACGTTGGATTTGGAACTGAAATGTCGACCACTCATTTCCATCCACAGATGCTGCTCAACCCGCTGGGCCCCTCCAACCGTTGTCTGATGCTCTGGGTTCCAGTAATTGCAGTGTTGTGTCCACAGATAATGGTCAAATGTTCTCATGCTTCTCTGCTCATTCTCACAAATGTTGAGGATGGCATGGTGGGCCAGAGGTGGAATTGCTGCCTCACCACACCTGGGACCCGAGTTCGATCCTGACTATGGGTGCTGTCTGTACAGAGTTTGCACGTTCTCCCTGAGACCGCGTAGATTTTCTCCAAGTTCTGCGGTTTCCTCCGTTGGGCAGACTGGGATTGTTTTATCTGGAATACTGGAGGTTGCGGGGAGAGGGTAGGGTAGACCATCAGAACCTTTTATCCAGGGTGGAAAAATATTTTCCAAGCTTGCGAATCGGTTTCCACCGACTGGATAGCATGTAACAAAAACTGTACCTCAGCAGGTGACAATAATGAACTAAACTCAACAAAACTATATCAAATACTTGAGGGCATAGCTTTCAGGTGAGAGGGGCAAAGTTTAAAGGAGATTTGTGGAGCAGTTTTATTACACGGAGGGTGATGGGTGCCTGGAACGTGCTGCGGGGGGTGGTGGTCGAGCCAGATACGACTGTGGCATTTAAGACACTTCTGGATAGTCATGATGATATGCTGGGAATGGAGAGGTATGTGTTATGAGCAGGTAGATAAGAGATGGTCCTGACATGTGTAGGATGGTACTGTAGGTGCGGGTTTAAACCGAAGATTGACACAAAAAGCTGGAGTAACGCAGCGGGACAGGCAGCATCTCTGGAGAGAAGGAATGGGTGACGTTTCGGGTCGCGACCCTTCTTCAGACATCGTGTTTGACACAGACATTGTGGGCCGAAGGGCCCGTTCTTGAGCTGTGCTGTTCTATGCAATATGATATACAATTAGGTCATTGCCTGCACTGTTCCTTCACTGTTTACAAAGTGATAATAATCCATTAATACAAAATGTAAATGAACAAAAGGTCAGGAGGCGCTACATATTCAGCTGCCTCAAAGATGACCCTCGTGTGGTTGATGCGGCTCCTATCACAGGATGTCACTGGCAGAAAACCCAGGATTAAAATGAAATTCTAAGAATGGGGAAGTAAATCAATTTAAATGTAATGGTTATTTGATGAATGACAGAGTTATTTCACAGAATCATAAAATGATTATACCGTTCATTCAGATTCAATGAAAGGACTTTAACAGCGGTTAGTTCATTATATCTCCTCTCATGCCGTAATGGAATCATCCAAGGATCCTTGCATTCAAATGTCATCCAGCCGGAGCTAGGGATCAGACAGTTGTATGACCATGTGATTGAGAAGTTCTCCTGTTATTATGAGTGCATTACAGTGGGGGGAGGCAGATGATGATATTTGGAATCAGTGGCGTATGTATATATAGCACTCTCTTGAGACACAAAATCAGGGGCAGCACAGTGGCGCAGTGGTAGAGTTGCTGCCTTACAGTACCAGAGACCCGGGTTCAATCCTCACTATGGGTGTTTGTCTGTATGTTCTCCACGTGACATGCATGGGTTTCCTCCTATACTCCAAAGAGATACATGTTTGTAGGTTAATTGGCTTGGTATAAATGCTTAAATGTAAAAATTATCCTTAGTGTGTCTGGTGGAGCTAACGTGCAGGGATCGCTGGTCGGTGCGGACTCAGTGGGCCGAAGGATATAGTTTCCACTTGTGGGAGAGTCTAGGACGAGAGGTCACAGACCCAAAATAAAAGGCTTTATAGAGACAAGGAGGAAAAGATCTAGCCCAGCTGAAAAGTAAATGGGAATTCTCCCCACATTTCCCACAATGCACATACATCTTCCGATTAAACTGTTTGTGGCGCACAGTGACACAGCTGGTAGAGTTGCTGCCTCACAGCGCCACACGGTTATTGGGGGTTCAGTATTGATGTGGATAGAGAACTGGCTGGCAGACAGGAAGCAAAGAGTAGGAGTAAACGGGTCCTTTTCAGAATGGCAGGCAGTGACTAGTGGGGTACCGCAAGGCTCGGTGCTGGGACCCCAGCTATTTACAATATATATTAATGATTTGGACGAGGGAATTTAATGCAACATCTCCAAGTTTGCGGATGACACGAAGCTGGGGGGCAGTGTTAGCTGTGAGGAGGATGCTAGGAGGCTGCAGGTGATGACTCGGATAGACTGTGAGTGGGCAAATGCATGCAGATGCAGTATAATGTGGATAAATGTGAGGTTATCCACTTTGGTGGCAAAAACAGGAAAGTAGACTATTATTTGAATGGTGGAAATTAGGAAAAGGGGAGATGCAACGAGACCTGGGTGTCATGGTATACCAGTCGTTGAAAGTAGGCTTGCAGGTGCAGCAGACAGTGAGGAAAGCGAATGGTATGTTAGCATTCATAGCAAAAGGATTTGAGTATAGGAGCAGGGACGTTCTACTGCAGTTGTACAGGGTTTTGGTGAGACCACACCTGGAGTTTTGGTCTCCAAATCTGAGGAAAGACATTCTTGCCATAGAGGGAGTACAGAGAAGGTTCACCAGACTGATTCCTGGGATGTCAGGACTTTCATATGAAGAAAGACTGGATATACACGGCATGTACTCAATAGAATTTAGAAGATTGAGGAGGGATGTTATAGAAACTTACAAAATTCTTAAGGGGTTGGACAGGCTAGATGCAGGAAGATTGTTCCTGATGTTGGGGAAGTCCATAACAAGGGGTCACAGTTTAAGGATAAGGGGGAAGTCTTTTAGGACCGAGATGAAAAAAACATTTTCCACACAGAGTGTGGTGAATCTCTGGAATTCTCTGCCACAAAAGGTAGTTGAGGCCAGTTCATTGGCTATATTTAAGAGGGAGTTAGATGTGGCCCTTGTGGCTAAGGGGATCAGGGGGTATGGAGAGAAGGCAGGTACAGGATACTGAGTTGGATGATCAGCCATGATCATATTGAATGGCGGTGCAGGCTCGAAAGGCTGAATGGCCTACTCCTGCACCTATTTTCGATGTTTATTTGTTTCTATATTTCTCTGCTACATGGGTTTTCCCCAGATTCCTCCCACATCCCAAAGAGGTGCTGGTTTGCAGGTCAATTAGCCTCTGTAAAATTGTCTCTGAGTGTGTAGGAAGTAGATGTGAAAGTGGGATAACGTAGAAATAATATGAATGGGTGAGTGATTGTCAGCTTAGATTTGGTGGGCCAGAGGGCATGCTTCCATGCTGTCTCAAAACTAAAATAAAATAGGAAGATTAAATGAGAACTTACCAGTCTGAAGTTTGATCTTTATTTTATGAGGAGTTACGATTAGGGATTACGTGAAGAAGCCCGCCAGCCCGCATGCGTGTCAACCTTCAAAGCAGTGGTGTGAAATCAGTTGCTGAACTGATTATAGGATGATTCGAGAAACTAGAACTACCACATGACCTTTATGAGAAGAGGGTTGGGAGCGGAGGGAACGTAATGCCTCATCGTAAGTCCTCATAAAATAAAGATCAAACTTCAAACTGGTAAGTTTCGTTTAATCTTCCTATTTCACTTCGGAATCACGTGAGTGACTACGTGAAGATTTCAAAGCTCTGTGATTTCATGCCATGAACACGAGTCCATGCCACATACTGCATTAGTTGACCAGAATTGATTGAACAGATAATGCATTCAGACATGACATAGATTTAAAACATGCTGATACAAATGATAATAATACTAGCGATGCCGAAATCCGGGAAAGCTAATTATTAAACAGAACTTAAAATTGAATTGGCAAACGAACCCGGCCTGGCAATCGGTTTATTATAAAAGGTTTGGAAAGCCCGCTCATTCGACCATCCTGCTGTCACTAGGATGCGGTCCAGCGGAACCCCCATGAACCTCGCTGCTGATGTTGTTGCAGCCCTGATGGAGTGAGATTTAAAAATATCAGAGTTCACTCCTGCACAAGCCAATACATGTCTTAACCATCTGGAGATGGTCTGCACTGAAACCCTCTTGTGTGGTCTGTGTGGCTAATGAACATTGCCAGCTCAGTGCCTCCAAGGTTCTTTGTAGCCTTAAAATATTGATGAATATGTGGGACAACACACAATCTATGATCCATAGGATATTCCAGAATTTCAGCTTTAGAACCTAACACCCCCGGTCTGCTATGTTTAATTAGCTCATTACATAGAACGTTATTTTGTTGTTAGATATAACCATTCTGTCCAGCCGTAGCTTATGCAACGACTGGACGCGTTGCGCTGAAACTAGCATCATGAGCATAACTACCTTATACGTGAGCCAGGCCAACGAATAAGGATGTAGCTGGAGCCCACTGGCGAAGTAGTGTTAACAAAATGTTAAAATCCCATGCTTCCGTGTACCTGGGCCTGGGAGGATTTATATTAAAGATACCCTCCATGAATCTGGATATCAGAGGGTGAGACCTGACAGAGTGGTGTCCCAATCCCAGCATCAAATATGCTGACAAGGCACTTTTGGCACAGTCAATGGCACTATAACTTAATCTTTGTCAAATAATAATTTTGAAAGAAACTCCAAATGTCAGTTATCCGTGCCATATTATAAATTATATTAGAATTTAAACAAAACACCTCCCATCTCCTGCTGTAGGAAATGTACTGCTTCTGGGTGCTATCTCTGCAAGCTGTAGTAAACACGTCCATGGTTTGGTCTGACAACCCGAGCCTCAGGACAGGTGTTTTTGGGGTCTGCAAATTAATAAATTGATTCTATTATGCAGAGGGTGGGCTTCCCGAGTCACGGGATGTGTTTTTGAGATAACCATATAAGGTTCTATTATCATTCCCAACATCAGCGGTAACCGTGGCTGCGTAGGCCAGTCAGGCACTATCATAATGCCTGAAGCGGAATCTTGCTGGATTCTTTGCAAGACCTGACTGAAGAGGCAAATTGGAGGATAGGCATAAAAGCACTTTCCTTCACAGTGTAGCGAGAATGCACCCATCGCCACTGCCTCTCCGGTGTTCCATACCGAGCAACAATGTCGTTAAATAATTTATGATCCAACATCCATTCTGTGTTGTAATTGAGTTTGCGTGACCTGGTGTCCACCACCATGTTAAACCTACCCGGCAAGTAGGTAGCTGAAATCCAAATGCTTTCCACCATACACCAGTGCCAAATAAGGTTAGCTAAATTATCACAGGATACTGACTTGATTCCACCCATGTGATTAATATATGCCGCCGCTGTAGTGTTGTCAATCTGTAGTTATAACATGCAGAGTATGCATATTCTCACAATAAGACTTTAACTCATAAAATGCCCCCAGCATCTCCAGGTAGTTGATACCATGTAACTGAAGAATTTGATAACTCATGCACATCCCATCTGCCACCGCAACTAGGGATGGTATAAGTAGCTCCTCATCCTTGAGCACTAGCATCAGTTTGTAATATAACTGGAGTTTTACTGACCAAAATGTTACTGGTGAAATGCCGAATATTGGTCGTCCACCATTGTAATTCTGCTATAGCTTCAGCTGGTAATAGCATTGGTCTGTTAAAATGACCTAAATGGTATTTGAGTGCTTGATCCTTTGCACGTTGTAAACTCTGATAATGCAAAGGACCAAATTGTTCTGCTGGAAAAACAGCCACTAATTTGCCAATTACATTAGTCACCTGTTGAATAGATGGCTGTTTCATAACAACAAGGTTGTTACAGGCTTCTGTTAATTCTAATCTCTTGCACCAGATCAGTCACAGACATATAAATAGAGTTAATGCTTAATCCACTGCTCTGCTCACCAATATATATTCATGTGTGTGTCTGTGTATGCATATATATGTGTGTATGTGTATGTACATATACACGCATACATACATTTTATGTATGTGCATACAGTGTATGTACGTACAGGTATATGTATATATACACATATGCGCACAACACACACACACACACACAACATGTGTGTGTTGTGGCATTTAAGAGTCTTTTGGATATTGAATAGTTATAGAATGTTATATTAGTCCTAAATATGTCTTAAAGAGACATTAAAAAAATATTATATATTTGATATTTCTCTCTCTCTCTCTCTCTCTCTCTCTTTTTCTTTCTTTCATAATGAGCAAAAAACAAGCTGCCAGGCAAACAGCATCTGTGGTGGGAAAGAAATTGTCTGTTTCTGGTCAAGAACCCATTCCATAGCTTCCACATCCCCCCCGATAATGTGGTGACCTGAACTGCACACAATTCTCCAAATGTGGTCTAATCAAAGTCCCATAAAGATGCATCATGGCTTCCTGATTCATATACCCAAGGTCAGCATGCGATCTGCCTTCTTACCCAATCTATTTACTTATGTGGCCACTTTTAGGGGGTTGTGGACTTGGACCCCATCGTTCCTCTGTGGATCCTCCTGGATCCTCTTGGATCCCTAGCATTCCCCCTTCCACTGCAACACCTCACACCTGCTTGGATTAAACGCCACCTGAGAATTCCCCATCCATTTCTGTAGTTGATCTGTATCCTGCTGAAATGATTCACCTGATTACTTTTCAGTAGCCCAAGCTCCACCACCTCCTTCATCTCACATTGCCCTTGCATATTGGTATTCTCCACCCTGATCGCCCTGCCCTCTGCCCTTCTCCGTGGTGAAAACAGTTGCCAACCAATAGATCAGATATGATCTCAAGAGGGAAACAATGTGGAGAATTGGTTAAATGGCCAGGGTGGAGGAAGAGGGGAAGGGAGAGGAGAGTGTGAGTAGAAGTTACATAAAAATTAGAGAATTCAACGTTCATACCGCTGGGTTGTAAGCTACCTAAGTAAAATATGAGGCGCTCTTCCTCCAATTTGTCTCTGGCAATGGAGGAGGCCCAGGACAGAAAGGTCAGTATGGGAATTGGAAGGGGAGTTAAAATGGTTCACAACCAGGAGATCATGTAGGCCTTGGTTAAACATGGCATCATGGTCGGCATAGACATGGTGGCCCAATGGGCCAGTTCCTGTGCTGTTCTGCAGTCTCACCATGACCCTTTGTTTGGTGAAAAGTCTGATATATGACACTATTGGTTTCCTTTTCCGCTTCCTCTCAATTGTTGCCTCAAAAACATGTTTGAAAACTTGATTTTTCATTTAAAAAATAATCATATTGAATCTACCCAGTAACATTATGGATTTCTAAGTGCTGTGTCCATAAATAAATATAAATTAAGCTACTATCTACCTCTCTGGAGACCCTAGAACTATCTTTAATCGGACTTTATTGGACTTTATCTTGCTCTAAACATTATTTGCACCAAACATTATCTGCACTGTTGCCTGGACTTGAGGCCCTGAGCTATAGCGAGAGGTTGGGCAGGCTAGGACTTTATTCCCTGGAGCGCAGGAGGCTGAGGGGTGATCTTATAGAGCTGTATAAAATCATGAGGGGAATACATAGGATGAATGCACAGAAACAAGAGGACACATGTTTAAGTTGAGAGGATAACATTTAATATAAACCTGAGGGGCTACCTTTTCACACTGAGGGTGGTGGGTACATGGAATGAGTGGATGTAGTTGAGGCAGGTACTCTCACTGCATTTAAAAGACACTTGGACAGGTACATGGATAAGAAAGGTTTAGAAGGTTATGGTCCATATGCATCCAAATTGGACTAGCTTGGATGGAGTATCTTGGTTAGCATGGAAGTTTTGGGCTGAAGTGGCCATTTTTGTGCAAAATGATTCATTGGGATAATTCTGAATGTTAAGAAATGCCAATTTTTCTGGGATGGATTTAGTGCCTGAGTGCTGTTAAGATGAGTTTTTACAGTGCAAACAAAGGTTTTTTTTTGCCAAACCTAAATGTAATGATTTTGTAAGAGACTCCTTTGGGCAATGTTTCTTTCAAGTGAGTGTGAAAGGACGATTGGAATACGTTTTGTAGTTGCGATTGAAAGGCTTATTGAGTTGTATTTCTGTGGTGCGTATGAATATAAGATGTTTCATTTAATACGTTTAAATGAGCAGTGAAGCTCGGCTGAGGAAAAATAATTGGTTCCTTCAGAAAGAGGAATTATAGGATGCAATATGACGACATTTGGGAGATAAGTACTGCTCTGCCTTGGAAATTAATCTTATTTGTAAAATTGTAGTGCTTCTATCTTTCTACACATGTCTTTGATAAGTTAACCTGTCACAGTTCCTTTGGACAGCATATGACCCAAGTGTTAGGTTTCCAATATAGTTCATATAAAATTATTTTGGATTATGTGGAATCTTAGCGCAAACATGACAGATATGTGCTACTTGCTATTGATTTCAAATTACGTTTGGTTTTGAAAATAGCACTGCCAGATAATTCATCTGAGGACTCTTGTTGGCTGACAACCCGTGAAATAATTAGAGTGCTGCAATGATTTGCGATATCAGTGCGCTCGATTACATGTTGTTAATTTTATTTTTGAAGCAACAATCAGGCAAGGAAAGTTATTGCATTGTATAGATTCCGACTGTAAATCACAAAACTGGGGTGATGTTTAGTAATCCAGTGACTTTTGTACTTTGAGTTTAGTTTGGAGATACAGCTTGGAAACAGGCCCTTCGGGCCACCGGGTCCACACTGACCAGCAATCGGACATCCTACACACTGGGGGTGATTTACAGAAGCCAATTACCCTACAAACCTGCACATCTTTAGCATGTGGAATGAAATCGGAGCATCCAGTGAAACACTATGCAGTCACAGGGAGAATGTGCAAACTCCTTATAGACAGCACCCGTAGTCAGGATCGAATCCGGGTCTCTGGTGCTGTAAGGCAGCAAATCTACTGCTGCACCACTGTGGCACCCCTCTGACCTTTGTCCACCCTTCTACCATTCACCCACCCCTCCCCCTTCCCTATCCAGCTTTATCCCAGCACCACCTCTTCCAGCTTCCCCCCCCCCACCCGACTACAGTCACTCAGAAGTAGGGTCCCAACCCGAAACGTTGCTTATCCATGTTTTGCAGAGATGCAGCCTGACCCGCCGTGTGACTCCAGCACTTTGTGTGTTGTGTTTAGCATCTGCAGTTTCATGCATCTACCTTGGAAAGGGGATTTGTTGATAAATATTTTACGTTCAAATCCATGGACTAATCATTGTACTTTTATGTCCGGAACCTTGCATTAAACATGCAGAAGATTGCATTACTGTTCAAATTAAATTTAAATTTGGTACTTTGAATTAAATATTTCCTTTGTGTAACAGCGAGAGGCTTGCACTGATCTTATGTCAAAACTAATGCTCCCAAGTCTATACAGTTCGGAACCTATTTGGAGATTGTGATGTTTAATAGCCTGATGGTTGTAGGAAAGCAGCTACTCCTGAACCTGGACATCACAGTTTCCAGGCTCCTGGACCTTTTTCCTGATGGCAGGAGTGAAATGACTGTGTGGCCAGGGTGGTGTGGGTCACTGATGATGCTGGCTGTCTTTTTGAGGCAGTGACTCCTGCAGATCTCTTTGATGGTGGGGATGTCAGTACCTGTGATGGACTGGGCAGTGTGATGCAAACAGTCAATATCCCTCTTCACTGTGCACCTGTGGAGATTCGAGAGTTTAAAATCTCTCTCAAATTCCAACTAGCCTTTGAATAGTGAGTCTCACAGCTGTAATCTCCAAGAGCAGAAATATTCATTTGAATTAAAGATCATCCAATAAATAAATGGAAACAGTTATTACATTTCTGTGAACAGGTATTTGATGGGTGTTAGATTGTTTAAATGAAGCTCTTCAATGGTGCTGTACAATCGCACACACCGTGTTTATGACATATTAATCATGGCTAGATTGTGAGATCATTTATAATTGATTGGATATACTATCCAGATGCCATCGGCAGAGAGTGGATGAGATTTGTGTCCTCATGAGAGATGCAGCATAGAAGATTGTATTCAGAAGAGCTCTTACAGAGATACTTATCTGTATCTCTGTGCGGAAACAGGCCCTTCGGCTCACCGACTCAATGCAGACCAGCAATCCCAAGACGCTAACACAACCCTACACAATAGGGACAATTCACAATTTTTACCGAAGCCAATTAACCTACTTACCTGCACGTCTTTGGGGTGTGGGAGGAAACCGGAGCACCCGGGGAGAATGTGCAAACTCTGTACCGACAGCACCCGCAGTCAGGTTTGAACCTGGGTCTCTGGCGCTGTAAGGCAGCGACTATACCGCTGCGCCACTGTGCATCCCTAACTGGTCTGGGCTGTCTGTGTATTTGATGTCCTCCTCATGAACTTAATATGTCCAAAGAGCTTTGCTGCCACTAAATAATGTTAAGAAGGGACTCGACCCATAATGTCACCTACCCATGTTCTCCAGAGATGCTGCCTGACTCGCTAAGGTACTCCAGCACTAATTGTACTTTTGCGTCAATCAGCATCTGCAGTTCCTTGTTTCAACAATATTCTGAAGTCTTAGATGTCAGAAATGCAATTTGCACACAAGTAAGATGCTATGATAAAAAAGGACACAAAGTGCTGGAGTAATTCAGCAGGCCAGGCGGCAGCTCTGGAAAACATGGATAGGTGACGTTTCAGTCTGGACCCTGTTTCTCTGAGGTACAATACTGCTAGAGAATAATGCAAATCAATATTTCTCTTGTCGTTATCCATTCAGTAAGAACGCATCATTATTAGTGAACAAAAATAGACTTGAACTTCCTATCCCAAAATGTTGTGAGGATGCTGAATTTCATGCAGGCTTTCATTTGAAAGACACTTGGACATTTGTTAATAAAAGCATGATTTTTTTTGTCTCTGACTCCCTGCTTGGAAGTCATCACATCAATAACATTATGAACCTAATATGTTTAGTTCTTGGCAGCAGAGTGGCGCAGCGGTAGTGTTGCTGCATTACAGTGCCATAGACCTGGGTTTGATCCTGACCATGGGTGCTGCCTGCACGGAGTTTGTACATTCTCCGCTTGACCACGTGGGGTTTTCCACGGATGCTCCACGTTCCCCCCACATCACAAAGATGTACGGGTTTTCAGATGAATTTGTTTCTGTAAATCGTAAATTGTCCCTAGGGTGTAGGATAGTGCTAGTGTATGGGGTGATCGCTGGCCGGGGGGGACAAGGTCGGCCGAAGGGCCTGTTTCCACACTGTATCTCTAAACTAAACTAAACTTGTGCCTGCATCACACTTTTTTAAAGTAGCAGACATCAGGGAAAATATAATGATGTATATCCTCGTAGAATGCTGAAAACATATCCCATCAAGGCATCTTTGTTATGCTCACAGATGGACGTGAAAACATTCCTAAATTCAACAGGGTATATTCTTGTCAGGGGGCAAGCAGGATAGAGATGGGACAATCAAAATGTCTCGGGTCTAAGGTTTGGATTATCAAGTAAGTAGGGCTTGGGGAAGACTCTGGCAACTTGCAGAAAACTCTGGGCTGAACAATTATACATTCTGAATGATTGTCATGATGAGTTCCTTCTCAAATCATCAAGAATAAGACTGAGTAAGGTTAGGGGCCTGTCCCACTTTCACGACCTAATTCACGACCTCTGCCGAGTTTGCCCTTGACTCATACTGGCAGCATGGTCGTCACGAGGTCGTAGCAGGCCGTGATGCTAGTCGTAGGTACTCGTGGCATCAAGAAGGTCGTGGCGTTTTTTCAACATGATGAAAAATGTCCACGAGTAAAAAAGGTCGTGAAAGTGGGACAGGCCCTTTACTGGTTAAAGTATAGCTTGCCAGATAATTGAGGACCAACTTAGTCATTGTTTCATAGAGTGATACAGTGTGGAAACGGGCTCTTCGGCCCAACTTGCCCACAACATGTCCCATCTACACTCGTCCCACCTGCCTGATTTGGCCCATATCCCTCTAAACCTGTCCTATCCATGTACCTCTCTAACTGTTTCTGAACCGTGATCACATAAAGAGTGTTAGAAAGTTCAGTTTAATTAAGGCGGCACAGTGATGCAGCGGTAGAGATGCTGCTTTCCAGTGCCAGAGACCTAGGTTCGATACCGACTACGGGTGCTGTCCGTACGGAGTTTGTATGGTCTCTCTGTGACCGCGTCAGTTTTCTCCAGGTACTCTGGGACACCAAAGACGTACAGATTTGTAGGTTAATTGGTTTTGGTAAAATTGTAAATTGTCTTTAGTGTGTGTAGAATAATGTAATGGGTGATTGCTGGTCGGCGCAGAATCGATTGGCTGAAGGACACATTTCCCAGCTGTATCTCTAAAGTCCAAAGTCCAGTTTAGAGAAGTGGCGTGGATAAAGGACCTTCGGCCCACCAAGTCCGCGACGACCATCTGTTCACACTAGTTCTACCCTACACACTAGGGAGGCCAATTACCTTACAAACCCGCACGTCCTTGTGATGTGGGATGAATCTGAAGCACCCAGAGTTTTTTTGTATGTGCCATAGTTACAGTTAAGAACAAAAGCTTTATAAAGGTACAGAAGGCAGAACTTGTATTGCACAATGATTGGTGATTTTTTTTTTACCCTCAATTTCTTCATTAATTTCTCAGTGCACCTTATGCTGCATTTAATTAATATTTACTTTATTCATTTTTAATTTTCAGCACATGCTCGGGAATATTAAACTAGACTAGCAACACATTTCCAGGTCACGTTGCTCTGTGAGTCTTGATGACCTCTCCTCACCCTCATACTGCACTCAGAGTCAGAGAGCTGTATAACATTGAAACTGACCTTTCAGCCCAAATGTCCACGATGACCATGCCATTCTGGGATAGTCTCATTGCTTGCATTTGGCCAATATATCTTCTAAACCCTTCCTATCCTCTCTGTCTTTAGAATGCTTTAGAAAAATCGTAATTTTATCCACTTCTGTAGCTTCCTTTAGACTTTAGGCTTTACTTAGACTCTAGAGATACAGTGTGGAAACAGGCCCTTCAGCCCACCAAGGCTGTGCCGACCAGTGATCGTACACTAGTTCTATCCTACACAACAGGGACAATTTACAAAAGCCATTTAACCTACAAACCTGCACGTCTTTGGAGTGTTGGAGGAAACCTCAGCACCCGGAGAAATCCCACGTGGTCACAAGGAGAACAGACAAACTCCGTACAGACAGCACCCATTGTCAGAATCCTCTTCTCTGTGAGAAAGGCAGTGAGCATTCACTTTATTCATTTAGCCTTTCATGATTTTGTGCACCTCAATAAGGGCATTCCTTTGCCTCTTACACTCCAAAGAAAAAACTCCCAGCCTATCCAACCTCTCCCAAGCCCGCAAGTCTTGATAACATCGTAGTGAATCTCTTCTGTACTTAGAGGGCAGATGTAAGAGGCAATTGCCACCACTCTCTTGTATGCCTGCACAGGACAAAGGGAGATGCTGTGTATATAGTTTATCCTGTCTGTTGCCATTCTGTGTGTGCAGCCATTTTGACTCGTCTTGCTGCCAGCATTGAGTAATATATTAAAGACTTCTGTTGTACCTTGAAGACTCTCAAGCTTCATGCAGACCTAGAAAACGAACACGAAAGTGGTGTCAGGAGTGGGATACTTCGGATTGCATCCAAAGACCCAGATAAGAGCTAATGTACTCAAACTAACATGTCTCGGCAATTCGATCGTTTCGATCCCAAGCGAGAACTGTGGTCATCGTATTTAATGCGAGCTGAGTTTTATTTTGAAAGTTTGGCAATTACGACTGACCAGAGGAAGAAGGATCTCTTGTGTTCATCAATGTCTCCAGAAACTTTTGCACTGCTTCAAAATTTACTTACAGAAGTAGTAACTGAAGCCTCATATGCTGAAATCACAGCGGCCTTGCAGCTGCATTATGAAGAATGTCGATATTTCCTCGCAGCTCGCCTTGATTTCTATAGGGCTGTGCAACAGGAAGGGCAATTGATTACCGAATTTCTTGCCGAACTTCGCACCAAGGCAAAGGCATGTGATTTTAAAACTCAATGCTGCGAAAAGTGCCAATACGACGCGTTGCGGGATAGACTGGTCATGGGCTGCAGGCACGCATTCATCCAGCAGGCGATTCTCAAGGAATCGGATGCCTCATTGAAGAATGTGCTGCAGTGTGCCAAGATGGCTGAGCTGCTGAGTAAAGAACTGCACAAAATGGCCAGCGAAACAGCGTTGAAGCTCCCTCAGGAGGTGCATACAGTTCGTCAGACTCGTCCGCAACACCAGGAACCAGTCGATCAACCCAGAGCAAATCCGGAGAAGGTGGGACAGTTTCAGAAGAGCCGTCCGCCTGTGGGGGGAGGATCGAAACCCTGCTACCAGTGCGGCTCGACTGCTCACCATCATGTGAGTGCCCGTATATCAAGTCCGTTTGTTATGCCTGTTGCCGAAAAGGTAATCTCCAGGCAGTGTGTCAATCTGTACAACTGCGGAGAAAGGGCAAGAAAGCGCAAAACACAGTCGACCAAATTGCGGAGACCATTTCTATTGAAGTGCTCGGTGTGTCCACGATCACCAACAAGCCGAGGATTTTGCTGCGGGTCTCGAACGTCGATCTACAGTTCCAGGTGGACACTGGTGCGGCTGAGTCACTAGTGCGTCAGGACATCTGTGAGAGGATCGGATCGCCAAAACTGAAACTGGCCAACATCCGCCTTTTCGGATACAGACGACAGCCCATTCCCATGAAATGCAAATGCACTGTCGCCGTTTCCTTTAATGGTATGACACAGATGTTGCCGCTGATCATCATTGGTAAAAAAGGTACGTCCCTGTGCGCCATCGACTGGATCCATGCTTTCCAGCTTGACATGAACGCCTTGCTCTACGATGGATCAGCTATGGCATTGTCATCGACCACGGATGGCAACATGGTCAGCAAGTGCGAGAATAACCTGCGAAAACAGGACATCAAATGGCACTGTCCAAAGAGTGTGACCATGCATTCACCAGGTTGAAGGAGATGCTTGCCCAGAAGATGCATTTGGTCCACTATGACCCATCGAAGCCGATCTCGCTGGCCGCCGATCCAATGCCATATGGTCATGGAGCTGTAATCTCACAAATGGCGCCAAACGGCAAGGAAGAACCAATCATGTTCGCATCCAAAATGCTGACGACCGCCGAGAAAAGCTCCAGCCAAGTGGAGAAGGAACAGCGTACAGATAAAGCAAATACTGATATATCTTCAAAAGAGAACACTGAGAAAAACTCTGTTGATTCTGAGCCTTTAGCAAGAATGGTGAAACACAAAAAAGTCTGGAAAAAAAGAGTGAAGCGAGGTCCAGCCAAATGGGGACATTCAAGCTGGAAAGGGGGAATGTGATGTTTTGTGGACTGTGTGGGGTGGGAGGACCCGTTGATCCTCCTGTGCAGCAGGTGGCGCTGCACAGGAGAAAGGGAGATGTTTTGTATATAGTTTATTATGTCTGTAGTGTACGTGTGTGTGCAGCCATTTTGAGTTGTCTTGCTGCCAGCATTGAGTAATGTAATAAAGACTTCTGTTGTACCTTGAAGACTTTGTCCTTTTTCTAGGTCTGCATGAAACCTGAGAGTCTTTAATATATTACCCAATGCTGTCAGAAAGACAAGTCAAAATGGCTGCACACACAGAATCTGACTGCACACACAGACTGTCTACAGACAGGATAAACTATATACACAACATCTCCCTTTGTCCTGGGAGCAACGGGTCCTCCCACCCCACACAGTCCACTACACATCACAAATTGGCTTATGTGAATTGTAGAGGTTAGTGGAGGTTAGTACTAATGTATGGGATGATCACTGGTCAGCATCGACTCGGTGAGCTGAAGGGCCCATTTCCACACTGTATCTCTAAAGGCTAAAAGTAAAGATCAGGAGTCTTGTCAGCCTTCTACACTGGAAAAAAATGCACTGAAAGTGTTTGGTTATGTGCTTAAATTCATGAAGTGGCTGCAAACAATGGTTGAATATGTTTATTCCATTGTTCCTCCAGTGTGAAATATTTCACTGAAGTTTGCTGACAAAAGAAAAAAAAGTATTCAGAATATTTTTCCCTTTGAAAGATACGCTCAGAAAACAGTGGACTGAAATGGCAGCTGTGATACACAATCTAACAATGGGCCAAGAGGTGTAATTAACTATCATATTTTAGCATTTATATTGAATTGTTAGATTGTAACAATAATTTTACCATCAATTGCAGCACGTTAAAGCAAACAGCTTCCACCATGATAAATCTCATTATTTGTTTTTCCTTTATCATTAATGAATTCAATACTTCAAGAAATACATGCCGCCATAAAAAATATATATTGGCCTGCAAATAGCACTGAATAATGGCTGTACGCAGATTTATTATTTCATTTACCCATTCTCAGTTGAATTTGGCTTTGATTCCAGGAGATTAGTGTTGACAATTAAAGATTATCTCGTGGAGATTAGGGAGAGCTTTAATTTTTGTTTATTATTGTTATTATTACGTCTACCGAGGTAGAGTGAAAAGTGTCTATGCCTGATTACGATCAAGTACACAGATAAAGGTTAAATGATACAACATTAAGGCCAAGATAAAGTCTGATTAAACATTGTTCAAATGACTCCAATGAGATAGATGGGAGGTCATAACTTGGGCAGCACAGTGCCACAGCGGTAGTGTTGCCTCCTTACAGCACCAGAGACCTGGGCTTGATTCTGACTACGGGTGCTGTCTGTATGGAGTTTGTACCTTCTCCTTGTGACCGCGTGGATTTTCTCCAGGTGCTTCGGTTTACTTCCACACTACAAAGACTTTGCATGTGTGTAGGTTGATTGGCTTCAGTAAAAATTGTCCCAGTGTGTCAGATGCGAAACTGGGATAACATATCCAGAACAGTAGTTAGTTCTATGTTATCCCAGTTCCCCACCCCACACACTAGGAACAATGTTTTACCAAAGAGAATTAACTTACAATGGTTCTTTATTGTCATGTATGGACAGCACAGTGAAAGATGTAACAAATCTTCACTGTCTTCCTTCTGCTACCTTCACTATTGTTTGTCTTATTTCACTCTCTCTTATATCACTCTCTCTTATATCACTCTCTACACCCCCATCACAGACTTTCCCTTTGTCCTCCGTTGACCTCCCCTTACTATGCAACTTAAAACATGTTTGATTTTTAATTTTGTTCTTTTTCTGATGAAAAACTATTGACCTGAACCATTCACTTGTGTTTCGATCTCCTCCGAAGCTGGAGAAACAAGGAACTGCAGATGCTGGTTTACAAAAAAGAGAAATAAAGTAACTTAGCGGGTCAAGCACCATCACTGGAGAACGTGAGGAGGTGATATTTTGGGTCATGACCATTCTTCATACTCCGAAAAATAACCTTTCCATGTTCTCCAGTGATGCTGCCTGACCCACTGAGTTCCTCCAGCATTTTGTGTGTGTCTCGACCCGAAATGTCATCTATCCAAGTTCTCCAGAGATGCTGCCGGGCCTGCTGAGTTCCTCCAGCATTTTGAGTTGGTTGACTTCTCCTAATGCTTACATTTCCAGCATTTTCAGCCTTCATAATCTTAACATCAATACTTCGTTTGCTTTTGCATTTTAGTGAATGACTTCTATAACTGCTTTCCTGTGGGACTTTCTGTATTGCTAATTGACCGCTGTGTTTCAACATGTTAATGATGGTGACTATGTTTCCAAAGTAATTTGCTGGCTGGGTTTTGATTTGGAATGTCATTAGGATGTTAACGACATTTAAGTGTCTTAATTCTCTGTCAGTACATTACTCATTTTATGCACCACCTTCACAGATCTAAACTAGCAGTGCCAGTGAAAGAAATCAATTAACAACCCAATATTGCAATTCTCCGTGTGGGCATTAACCTATTTGATTCAAGATGTAATAACGCGTTTATTTACAACTATTTAAGGACACAATGCCAAGAATAGCTAGATTTTACTTTAACTGTACTTTAGAGATACAGCGTGAAAACAGGCCCCTTCGGCCCACCAAGTCCACGCCGACCAGCGATCACCCCGTACACTCACACTATCCTACACATTAGGGACAATTCACATTTTTTACCACAGCCTATTAACCAACAAACCTACACTCCAAAGATGTGCAGGTCTGTAGGTTAATTGGCTTCGGTAAATTGACCCATGTGTCCATGACAGTGCTAGTGGTGATGGCTACGGGGTGATCGCTGGTATCTTTAGACTTTGCTTTGGACTTTAGAGAAGATTTTTACCAAAGAGAATTAACCTACAATGGTTCTTTAATATCACGTAAATTACAGCACAGAAACAGGCCCTGCGGCCACCAAGCCTGCGCCAACCAGCACAATCCTACACATGGGGCACCATTTACAGTTTTTACCAAATTAACCTACAGACCTGTACGTCTTTGGAGCACCCGGAAAACCCACGTGGTCACTGGGAGAACTTCCAAACTCTGTACATACAGCACCCGTAGTCAGGATCGAACCCTGGTCTCTGGCGCTGTAAGGCAGCAACACTACCGCTACATCACCATGCCGATCTAACAAGAAACTTGTCCTGCTGTAAGAGAAACAATATTGTCTGATTTACTCATTTTTAACTTGAGTTTCATGCTGCATCTTAGATCCTGGTGATGTGATAAATATTTTATATAACTTTAATATTCACATTATGCCCACTTAATCTTTTATCCTATAAGAATAATTTGATTGCCTTCAACGTTGCCTAGCTCATGAAAATCTCAGCTCACTCTGTGAAAATTCTCTCAGCCTTTTATAATTTCTTTAAGTTCAGCTGAGTAAGGAATATAGCAGTCAAATGTAGTCTAACTGGATCTGTGGAGTTTAGTGTTATCACGACTGACATGTCCCATATTCTTTGCTTTGGATTCAGTCATTTTGTAGTCTGCATCGGAGCTTCTAGGTGGCAGATTTAGCCAATCTGACATTATAGTAATTTAGCCAATATGTCACAATAGTTAGCGTAAGATCGTCAGTTGATGGAACGCTGTACTCCTGATGTGTCTGGTTACAGTTTCACAGCTTCCAGAACTTGAGCAGCGCAGTGGCGCAGTGGCAGAGTTGCTGCCTCACAGCACCAGAGACCCGAGTCGGCACTTTCTCCCTGTGGGTTTTCTCCATTTCCCCCCCACATCCCCAAAACGTGTGGGTTTGTAGGTTAATTGGCGACTGTAAATTGTCCCTGGTGTGTAAGATGTGAAATTGGGATACCAATTTTAGTGTAGCTGAACTACACTAAATGAGCAATCCATCTGGAACTTGTCTCGGGCCATCTCCGCTTAGTCCTTTACGCAGAATAGAGGAGTCAAGAAGCAGAGGTCATAGTTTTCCAGTGAGGGGGGGAAAGATTTAATAGGAACCTGAGGGACATCTTTTTTCCCCACAGGGCGGTAGGTATATGGAACAAGCTGCCAGAGGAGGTAGTTGTGTCAGGGTCTATCACAATGTTTAAGAAACATTTGGACAGGTATATGGATAGGATAGGTTTAGAGGGATATGGGCCAAATGCAGGCAGGTGGGACTAGTGTAGGATGGGGCATGTTGGTCGGCATGGACAAGTTGGGCTGAAGGGCTTGTTTCCACACTGTATGACTCTAACCTAGAACTAGTGTATGGGCTGTTGTTGGTCAGCGCGGACTTAGAGTGCCGAAGGGTCTGTTTCCACATTGTGGCCCTAAATTTAAACTAAACTAATTAAAGGCCTGGTTTAATCCTAAGAACCTTGAACCCAATGTCCCATAGTTGTTGATATCAAAACATGGGTAAGGGCAATGAGAAATGCAGAGGGTTCCTCCTCGTGACTGTAAATACATATTTTAATCAAGGCACTGCTTGCTGGCTGGACAGATGAATAAACTTGGAGGAACTGCAGATGCTGGTTTACACCGAAGACAGACACAAAAGGCTAGAGTAACTCAGCGGGTCAGGCAGCATCTCTGGAGAAAAGCAACAGGTGACATTTCAGGTCAAAACCCTTCTTCTGACTGAGAGGATGTGGAAAGGGAAACAGGCCTTTTGTCCCACTAAGTCCGCGCCAACCAGCGACCACCTGTACACTAGTTCTATCCTGCACACTTGGGACAATTTACAGAGGACAATTAACCTACAAACCTGTACATCCTTGGAATGTGGGTGGAAACCGGAGCACCCGGTGAAAACCCACACTGTCAAGGGAAGAAGGTACATACTCCGTACAGACAGCACCCGTAGTCAGGATCCCTGATGCTGTAAAACAGCAATTACCGCTGTGCCACCCTGTCACATTGTCTGCAGATTATCTGGATCTTTATCTGGTTCACATTTCACACAGATTTCCTACCTCAGGTTCCCCTTTATTACACTTGACCCCAGTGTGTCCCTGGGGAAAATAAAACCTCTTTCTCCCTCACTCTCTTTGCACTTTGCCCAATAGGAGAGAACAGACTGCCACATTCTGCTGGACGTCTACCAATGTCCAATCTCAAAAACCATTCTGATGGTCATATGTTCATGTGATTGGAGCTGAATTAGGTCATTCTACTCCGCCATTGAATCATGGCTGGTCTATCTTTCCTCCTTAACCCCATTGAGGTCATAAGGTTTGACCTTATGCTGACGAATATCTGACGGCCGATTTGTTGCATAAATAATCTGTGGAGCAGCTGAACTACTGCCTCACTATCCCCGCATAGAACTTGTCCAAATTATGCTTGGTACAGACTAGATGGGCTGAAGGGTCTGCTTCCATGCTGAACTACACTAAATGAGCAATCCATCTGGAACTTGTCTCAGGCCATCTCCGCTTAGTCCTGCAAATGTTTAATTTTAAACACTGCTCCAGTTCCTTTCCGAACACCATTATTAAACCTGCTTTCATCTGGTGGTTTACACCAAAGTTAGACACAAAATGCTGGAGTAACTCAGCGGGTCAGGCAGCATCTCTGAAGAAAAGAAATGGGTGATGCTTCTGGTCGAGACCCTTCTTCAGACACAATCTAATTACTGTGGAAAAAGATTTTCCTCGTGTCAGTTCTGATTCTTTGACCGTTTACTTTTGTTCCTCTATAATCTTGATCCCTCTGCCAGTGGGAATAGTTTCTCACAATCTCCTCTTTAAATGCTTTCTGTTTGTAAATTGCTCTATCAGATCCCCTGCTCGGCTTCCTCTCTTTCCAAGAAGACCCACCCCTGTTCCTCCAGTCTGTCCACAGTAACTAAACTCCTTCATCACCAGAGTCATTCTGTTGTGTTTACCCTCCAAGGCCTTTACATCTTCAGTAAACTGCAGTGCTCCAGTTATGGATGGACCATGTTTTACAAAGAAGATAGACACAAAATGCTGGAGTAACTCAGCGGGACAGGCAGCATCTCTGGAGAGAAGGAATGGGTGACATTTCAGTTCAAGACCCTTCTTCAGACTGAGAGTCAGGGTAGCGGGAGACACAGAGATAAGGATGTGTAAGGTGTGAAAACAAGACATCAAAGGGGTTGATGCTCTAGGAAAATGTAGAATAGATCATTGTTAGCTAGGAGAATGTGACAACGAAGCATTTAATCAGGAGGACAGTCAGACAAGTCAGAGAAGCAGGAAGGGGGAGGGATGGAGAGAGAGGGAATGCAAAGGTTTCTTGAAGTTAGAGAAGTCAATATTCATACCGCTGGGGTAAGCTGCCCAAGCAAAATATGAAGGTTCATCAGAACTTACTTGCTTTTATATTCCATGCTTCTATTTAGAAGTCCCTGGATTCCATCTGTTTCTTTTCCTCTATGAATTGTTTTCTTAACATGTCCTGCGATTTTCTGTGATTTATGACACATTGCCCCAGATAACTCCGTACCAATTTTCCTTTCAGAGTTCTGCTCTCCATCTCCTATTGTCTCTCCTCATTCTTCCAGTTGAAATAAAATGTTCTGCATTAGATGTTATCTGTCGCATTTCTCCCAATCTCAATTGACTTCAAATCCTTTACAGCTCCACCACCAATTTCACGGCAACTCGTGGTCCGGCACCTCCTTTAATACGGACAAAATTACGAGAGCGCACTTGAAATTCCTCCCACTAGTCCCACTGAAAATATGGCACCTAGGCAGGGTGAGGTGGCCAATCTCGACCTCATCAGGCCGATCGGTGGGTCCAATTTGCCCGCTGCGGCCGGGGCTCTGAAGAAAGTTACTGAATGCTTCCCGACCGAACATCACCCATTCACTGCTGTGCTCTGCATCTTGTTTCTTGGACAGCTTTCTAAGCTTGCTCCTATTGCTCCTTGATTTTCCATTAGCATAACTAATGTAGGCATTGGAGTGAGTTTTGTGTTCAACCTGTAACCTGTGTCTGGTTTCACGTGGGGCCCAGTTGCCCTCTTAACTATGGCTCAAATAAGAACCTACACACAGAACATCTCGTAGATCAGTGGTAATTTTCTCAAACAAGTCGATTCATTCAAGGCCTTAGCAGCACACATTGGGATATACTCTGAGAGAACACAAAGTATTTCAAAGATTCGCAGTATTTTTTACATTTTCACCACATAATGGTTAATTGCGGATTCTACATTTTTGAAATAATTCATCATTGATCATAATCTCTGTCGCCTTTCATCTTTTTTTTTCCACCCAAAGTAATCTTTAACCCCCTGTACCCTATTACTGGAAAACCATTCTCCCATTTGCTAACACTTCTCCCCAATCACTTTTCTTTCCCTCATTCTGGTTTACGTTCAGGTCCTGTTAGGACAAGAAATAAATAGATTTATCCAGTATTTGGATTCTAGAGCATAGCCAGCTGAAGGTGAAAGAAACATTGGGAATTGTAAAGTGCAGGAAGGAATTGAGGATGCTGTTTTACACCAAGGTTAGTCATAAAATGCTGGAGTAACTCAGCAGGACAGGCAGCATCCCTGGAGAGAAGGAATGGGTGACGATTCAGGTCTGAAGAAGGGTCTCAATCCGAAACGTCGCCCATTCCTTCTCTCCAGAGATGCGGCTTGTCCTGCTGAGTTACTCCAGCATTTTGTGTCTATCTCCAGAGATGCTGCCTGACCCACTGAGTTACTCCCGCATTTTACGTCTTTCTTTGGTAAACCACCATCGGTAATTCTTTGTTTCAACTATTTATTCAAGCCATCTTGTCTGCACAGGTAAACTGCACTTGTCTGGTAAACTGCAGTACCCTATGATGCTGTTATTATGTTTTGACAAATGTATCTTTGTGAATTTAAACATTTCTTCCTGCATGGTGTTTCGGGTGAATATTGACATTGAGTCTGCAGGCACCAGGATAGGACTGGAGGTTTCTGGTGGTGCTAATGTGAGAATGTTCCTTCTCTTTCAGGTTGACTGGTTTGAACTTGCCGTCGCCGGTCATCAGTAGCAAGAACTGGCTACGGCTGCATTTCACAACAGACAGCAACCATCGACGACGAGGGTTTAACGCCCAATATCAAGGTGAGAGGTTCCTCCCATCAAACCAAAGCAGCTCATCGCTCTGGTGACCAAACACAACTCTGATAAATCAGCCCGTCCAATTGTTTGTGAATAGAGGTATACAAGATCATGAGGGGATTAGATGGTGGAAAATGCACCACAGGCCAGGAAAAGGGGAAAGACCGTGAAATGTGAAATGATATCTGAATAGATTGGGTGGCACAGCCAAGGGGCTTATGCCCAAAGTAGGGGAATCCAGAGTTCAGAGGTTCAATGTGATGTGGGGAAAGTTTTAATTGGAATCTGAGGGGTAACTTTGTCACACAAAGGGTGGTGGGTGTATGAAACCAGCTGCCAGCGGAGGCAAATTATATCACAATATTTAAAATACATTTGGAAATACATTCATGAAAATTACATAACCTGCCTTGGTGATGCCTTGGTGTTGAATTTCCTTCCCTTACAGCTACATCGGGGTGTACATAAGGTGTGCAATCAGATGATAAAGACTGGTTTGTGTAATATTGGCTGTGAGGAAAATTGATGCCTCCAGGATGTTACTTCTCTCGAGATTATGTCATGAGATTTACTGACATTTGGGCTGAAACAATATTTATAGAAAGCACCCTTGAATAAGCTCTTTCTGTCTGATAATCATCAGCAGACTGCTCGGTGGACTTGGCCGTGACCAGGGCTACACAGTGACGCAACGGTAGAGTTGCTGCCTTACAGCTCCAGAGACATGGGTTTGATCCTGTCTGTATGGAATGTGTACCTTCTCCCTGTGACTGCTTGTGTTTTCTCCGGGTGCTCCGGTTTCCACCCACATTCCAAAGACGTACAGGTTCGTAGGCTAATTGGCTTCTGTAAACTGTAGGTGTACGGGGTGATCGCTGGTCGTGCGGACCTGGTGCGCCACAGGGCCTATTTCAGTGCATCTTTAAAGACTGAACTAAAGACTTCTTTGAATGTTAAGAATCCAAAGGAGAGTACCTATTCCACAATCATCCCACAGGACCCGACTTTCAGTGTGTTTTTGGCTCATCTAGTCTTGCGGCTGTGATTAATCAGCCTCGAAGTGACCAGAAAAATAAACCAGCACAAGGCCAATTATTTTTTCTGATTATTGATCTGGATTAGTCGCCTCCCTGCATTCTGATACTTGCTTCATGTATATATAGCTTGGAGTCTGCAATAATAGTATTGTCATTCCATTGCAGGTGTTATTTTTAATTCAGTTCTGAGATTTTCGAGACCAAATGCAGTGTGACAGGTATTGACCAAGCTGACATACTATTTATGCACCGTGCATGGTGATTGGCAGCAAGTGCGGAAAATTAGGAAGGAAATGAAATTACGTGCAGGCGGTTAAAATGAGTCATCTGACCATCCTAGTTCTTTGAGTGGGATGGTAGCTCGAATTATCGTTCGGAGGTACAGTGTGGAAACAAGCCCTTCGGCCAACCGAGTCCACGTCAATCTGCGACCCCCACACACAAACACTATCTTACACACTCGGTGCAATTTATGATTTTACAGAAGCCAATTTACCCTACAAACCTGTACATTTTTAGAGTGTGGGAGGAAACCAGAGAAAACCCACGCAGGTCACAGGGAGAATGTACAAACTCTGTACAGACAGCACCTGGAGACAGGATTGAACCCAGATCTCTGGTGCTGTAAGGCAGCAACTCTACCACTGTGCCACTGTGTGGGCTTGCTAATAAAGGTATTACCAACAAGTGCATCTGACAAGAAGTTGCAGGTGATTTTCTGAGCTATCCATGAAGGCGGTTAGTTTTAGTTGTACCTATATATTTATATGAAGTTGATTAGTATGGGAGTCAGGGGTTATGGGGAGAAGGCAGGAGAATGTGGTTGAGAGGGAAAGATAGATCAGCCAGAATGAATGGCTTGAATGGCAAAATAGATTGAATGGAAAGATAGATTGAATGGCGGAGAAGACTTGATGACCCGAATGGCCTAATTCTACTCCTAGAACTTCTGAACTTCTGAACTAAGTACAGCTGCTGCTGTGATTCCGTACTCTTACGTGTGTGAAAGTGTGATCTGCTCTTTAGTAGACTTCACATAGAAGCCAAAGATACAGGGTTTAAAATGTCCCACTCCCTGATAGGGTTGCCAATGGCCCGTATTAGCCGGGACATCCCTTTTTTTGGGCTAAATTGGTTTGTCCCGTACGGGACCGCCCTTGTCAAGTATTTGACTGCTACTACTCGGGTCGAGGGGACTGTCGGGTCAGAGCGCCGCGTCCGGCCCCGCCTCACCCGTCCCGACGTAGTGCAGCCCATGGAGTGCAGCAGCAGTTCCTCGCCCGTGGCCCCGTCGGTCGGCAGCCTTCCGCCCTTCAGACCTTCGCTTACCGTCGACACCACCACCCCCCCTTCTCGTGGCCAATCATCAGTTCATGATTTGGATGGGGTGCCGGACTTTCTGAAAATCCTCAGCTGGTTCTGCTGGCTGGGTTTTGTGTGCAGTCCAACACCTGGGCTAACTCATCATTCACCCAGCCACGGCCGAATCGGATAATGAATTGCTGTCGGGAATTTGTCCTGTATTTTGACCATTTGTCCCTTATTTGGGAGTGAGGAAGTTGGCAACCCTACTCCCTGAAGGAGATCGGACGGGACTCCTGCTAACAGTCAGCTGGTCATTGACGTAATATGGAGGACAGTTCCTTGGAGTATAGGGAAGAGAGTGCAAACGTGTCTCTTGGACATGCCAAACAGTTTATTTTAAGAAATATTACAGTCACCCAGGCAATGGCAGTCCTTTGTGCACATCACATCACATCACCAATGACTATGAGGATGTTGTCAGGACTCGAGGATCTGAGCTATAGGGAGTGCTTGAGCAGACCAGAACTTTACTCCTTAGAGTGCACGTGGCAGTGGAGTAATTTTACAGAGGTAAACAAGATCAAGACAGGGATTAATCAACTAAATGCTCAGAGTCTTTTACCCCCAAGGTAGGGGGAATAAAGAACCAGCGGACATAGGCTTAAGGTGAAGGGGGTCAGATTTAATAGGAACCTTTTTTACACAAAGGATGGTGGGTATTCGGAATGAGCTGCCAGAGGAGGTAGTTGAGGCAGGTACGTTTAAGGGATATTTGGACTGGTAAATGATAGGATAGGTTGAGCGGGATCTGGGTCAAATGCAGTCAGGTGGGACGAGTGAAGGACTAGGGGCATGTTGGTCAATGTGGGCAAG
Source organism: Okamejei kenojei (assembly GCA_035221665.1). Taxonomy (NCBI): domain Eukaryota; kingdom Metazoa; phylum Chordata; class Chondrichthyes; order Rajiformes; family Rajidae; genus Okamejei; species Okamejei kenojei. The sequence continues at coordinate 110,862,894 of CM069135.1, read as the reverse complement.
TTAGGCCTAAGGGCCTGTTTCCACGCTGTATGCCTCTCTAAGACTTAATTACTATTTATCAGCATGAAAAATCCTTGAAATTAAATATTTTACCACGACTGAACTTTAATCCAATTGGTTTTCTTTTCCAGAGCAATAGATCTCAAGAGCATTTATTGATTCTCTTTGTAATTAGGCATGCAGTGGTGAATGGAATTAATTAGAAACATGGCGATATACTTACAGATATTCCTTCCCAGATGAGCAGAGATTTGAAACACACTCATATTTTCAAAGTTGATCATTTGTCAATGCTGAGGTAATCTTGGATTCTGAGGTTAGACGCAAAGTGCTGGAGGAACTCAGCAGGTCAGGCAGCATCTCTCCAAAAATGGAAGGAAGGGTGATGTTTCAGCTCGGAACCCTTCTTCAGACCGAGGTATTTGTCCTAATTCTCATCCATTTTCTATCCTCCTCACCGTCCTGTTTCAATGTTACATCATCCACATTTATTATTCAACACTGACTTGGGTCTGCTCAAAGTCACTGGTGGCACTTTCTTAATCTCCTCGAAGTCCTAACAGTTCAAAAGCATGGTCGTTCTCGGTCAGCTTGGGCAAGGCTGTGACTATGACATGGTCCTTCTCAGGCAGTTCAGGCAAGGCTATGACTAACAAAGAGCTTATTTTTAATCCAGTGCCAAATTTATCTGCTCAAGACAGGTTCTAATTGTTCAATGGTTTTGTAATAACTTGGGTTTTTATATATATTTTTTCCCATTTGGAAAGAACGATGTTTAGTTCAGTTTAATTGGGAGATACAGACCCACCGAGTCCACACCAACCAACAATCATGAGTCCATTAACAGATAATAGTTTGCAGAAATGTATTTAATTCACCAACCAAAAAGAAAGTTAATATGTCACCAATGTAAATGAACTGTGGACTAACTTCACCTGCAAGTACAGCATGGAAACAGGCCCTTCAGCCCACCGAGTCCGCACCAACCAGCGATCACTGAGTTAATTAGGTTTATCCTACACACTGGGGACAATTTACAGAAGCAAATTAACCTACAAACCTGCATGTCTTTGAGGTGTGGGAGTAAATCGGAGAACCCGGAAAAAAAAGCCACCCAGTCACAGCGAGAACGTACAAACTTCGTGCAGACAGCATCCAAGGTCAGGATCGAACCCGGGTCTCTGGCTGTGAGGCAGCAACTCTATCACTGCACCACTGATAGATGTACATCGCACACTTGCAGAAATTATTGTCCACCAATAACTGAAATGTTCCTTATTGGTGATAACTAGTACAGTCAGATATTGTTATATAGATAATGTATACCAATCAATGAAAACAAGCCTCATTTTGCACATTTATACCTTAATTCTTACTAAAGATTTGCTTAAAGTGAAATCTAATAGTTAAGATTACAAAGACTTGAAAATAAAATTACCTTGCCCACATTTTCTTTGTTAATATTTTCGTCTAGAAATAGGATAATGTCACTTTCCATTGGTTTTCCTCTCACTCCAAGACTGTAAGGCTTTTTCCACTGTAGAAGGGTTCCGACCCAAAACATCACCTGTTCCTTTTCTCCAGAGATGCTGCCTGAGCCGCTGAGTTACTCCGGTCATCCCTCTACCTCCCTTATTCTTGGGAAACTGAGGCCAGCCAATCCAAACTAAATTCTTCCAATCCTGCTGAATCTCCTCTGCTCTCTCTCTCCAGCACAGAGACTAGAACTACAAATAATGCTCCTAGTGCAGCAGAACCAGTGTTCCATCGAGTTTCACTTCAAATCCCAATACTGTCCCAATATTCTCCGCCCCAATCAATGAAGGCAATCATTATAAGCTCATCCACGACAGCAAGAAATTGCAGAGAGTTGTGGAAGTAGCCCAGACCATCATGCAAACCAACATCCCTTCCATTGACTCCATCTATATTCACGGTAAGGCCACCAGCATTAACAATAAAGAGCCTCTCTCCAGTCACTCCCTCTTCTCCCCTCTCCCATCAGGCAAGGGGTGCAGAAGTTTGAAAAAGCTGAGTACCTCTTGTGTCATTCTTCGGTAGAAACCAGCATCTACAGTTCCTTCCTATACTGCCAGGTTTTCTGATGGATCAGACAACAGATGGTTGGAAGCACGTTGTCTTGAGGGCACCAGATTGTCACCCAGTCATCCATGACAACCAGTTCATGATCCATTCAGTTAAGTGCTGGCACAGTCAGGAGATGCTGCCATTTCATTCACGATAGCCAGGGTGCAGGCTCAGTACACTTATCTAGAACATTTACTTTTTAGATTAGTTTATTGCGGGGAAATGCTTTTTGTTGCGCGCTGTCCAGCGGTGGTACCATCCGCAAATTGAAAGAACAAGTTGGAGCTACACTTACACACCCTGTCTTGGGTCTACAGGGCAAGGAACTGAGCACACAACCTTCAGGAGCTTGTTATTGGGAATTCTAACTGACGCAGCTGCACCCACCAGAATGCCAGAAGCAAGTTGTAGATGGAGGATAGGTCAGGGTTCATGTCCTAGAGAGAACCTATTCAGTTTAGTTTAGTTCAGATTATTATTATTATTATTATTATTATTATTATTATTATTATTATTGTCAGGGGTACAGAGATACAGTGAAAAGTTTTTTTTGTATCGTGCCATCCATTCAGTGAAAAGACTCTACATGGTTACAATCAAGTCACCCACAGTGTACAGATAGAGGATAAGGGTATAATGTTTAGTGCAAGATAAAGTCCAGTAAAAGTCAGATTAAAGATAGTCTGAGGGTCTCCAATTAGGTAAATGGAAAGACCAGCCCGCTCTCCAGTTGGTGATAGGATGGTTCAGTTGCCCGATAACAGCTGGGAATAAACTGTCCCTGAATCTGGAGTTGTGCGTTTTTACACCTCAACCTCCTGGCTAATGGGAGAGGGAAGAAGAGGGAGTGACTGGTGTGAGGCTCATCCTTGATGTTGCTGGTATTATGCTGGTGGCCTTGCTGAGGCAGAATGAAGTGTAGATGGAGTCAATGGAAAGGAGGTTGGTTTCATGATATCTGGGCTACGTCCGCAACTCTGCAGTTTCTTACAATCTTGAATGACGTCTACTCCAAGCTTATAATGATTGCCTTCATTGATTGGGACAGAGAATATAAGTATTGGGATATGAAGTAAAACTCTCTGGACCACAGGTTCAGATGTAGTTGGAGTATTGCATGGAGATCTGGTCCCCACGCTGGAAGAAGGATGTAATTTTGCTGGAGAGAGAGAGAGCAGAGGAGATTCAGCAGGATTGGAAGAATTTAGTTTGGATTGGCTGGATAGGAAGTGTTAGATTTTGAGAGGCATAGAGAGGGTAGAGAGAATATTTTTCCACCTGTGGTATGAGTATCAAAATCAATAGGGCATTGGTTTAACGTGAGAGAAAGGAGTTTTAAAGGGGATCTGAGGGTTGTTTTTTTTTAAAATCACACATTGGTTGACACCATGCTGCCAGGGTACAAATAGTCAAGGCATGGAAGTATACAGACTTTAGACTAGAGATACAGCATGGAAGCAGGCCCTTCAGCCCATTGAGTCCGTGCCGACCAGCGATCACCCCATACACTAGTTCTACCCTACACTCCAGGGACAATTTATAGAAGCCAATACACCTACAAACCCGCATGTCTTTGGAGTGTGGGAGGAAACCTGAGCACCCAGAGAAAAAACTCTTGCGGACACAGGGAGAACGTACAAACTCCGTACGTACAGGATCGAACCCGGTCTAAGGCAGAGCTCTACCGCTGCACCACTTTGTATATGGGATGTAATTGATGGAGCCTTTACCAAAGCACACAAGACCCATCCAGAAAAGAGTTTTCCCTGGAAGAGATTGCCCATCAGAGAGACTTTAATTTTTGTACTATTTGGCGCGGAACAAAAGCAAGCAGAATGGTGAGACTGGCCTGGCTTCTTATCAACTGGTACATCTCCTGTCAGCAACTTTACTATTCACTGAAGCAGTCCAAACAAAACGCTCGGTATCGGTTTCAATTTACTCTTGCTGGCAGCCGGAGTTCCTTTGGATCAACAGATAACAGGGGAAGTGTAATATTGCCTGGCGTTTATGTTCTTGATGCTTGTGCAGTTTACCACTATTGTTCCGGAGCCAATGTTAAATCGTTGGCCCAGCTTGCTTCATCTGCAGTGGTGATAGTGTTCCTGCTGGACGTTGCAGACTACCTTATTGCTCAACCCTTCACCATTGAGAAGGTTGTAGGGGTCTGCAAAAGTCATAGAGCATAGAAACAGGCCCTTAGGCCCAACTTGCCCATACCCACCAACATGTCCCATCTACATCAATCCCACCTGCCTGCATTTGGCTCACATCCCTCTGAACCTATCCTATCCATGTACCTGTCCAAATGTTTCTGAAATGTTCCTATATTACCTGCTTCAACTAGCTCCTCCAGCAGCCACCACACTGTGTTTAAAAGTTCCCCTCTCATCTTAAACCCATGTCCTCTGGTTCTCGATTCCCCTGCTCTGGGCAAGAGACTCTGTGCATCTACCCAATCTATTCCTCTCATGATTTTACACACTATAAGATCCCTCATCTTCCTGTGCTCCAAGGAATCTAGTCCCAGTCTGTTTAACCTCTCCCTAAACTTCAGCCCCTCGAGTCCTGGCAACATTTTCGTAAATCCTCTGCATCCTTTCCAGCATGACAACATCTTTCCTTTAGTCTGGTGTCACGTTTTGTTCATTTCACAATATCTCTCGTGGATTTCAACCTTTCAAGATTATTTTTGGGACATGACATTTGCAGACTGATGAGGCATTGTCATGTTTATGACTTAAAAACAGTATGTGGAGTTCAGTGCTTATTTTCATGAACTTAAATAAGATCTATAAGGGAACAAATGGTATTATATTTTAAATTCAGCACGTATCAATAATGCCCATCATATTTTTCTTTCCATGCCCAGTAAAAATGGCTGGCATTTCAAAGAAAGATATAAAGCTTGTTTTGTAAAATATACAGCTGCAATTGGGTGTCTAAAGTCTTTAAGGGCCTGTCCCACTTAGGCGATTTTTTAAGCGACTACAGGTGCTGTAGGCTGTTGCCACATGGTCGCCGGGGTGTCGCCTGTATGGTCGTGAGTAGTCTCCTCAGTCGCCTAAAGAGTCGTAGCATCTTTCTGGTCGCCGCTGGTTGTCCCCTACGTTAACCTGGATTGTTGGATTGTTCTCTCCGCTCAGTCGGTGACAGAGGGGAGACCTGGTGGAAATGTACAAACCTATGAGAGGCTTAGATAGAGTTATCAATCAGAATATTTTTCCCGTGCTAGAGGGCATAGTTTTAAGAGGGTGAGAAGGTGAAAGTTCAAAGGAGATGTGCGGGGCCATTTATTAGCTCCAGGGAATGGTGGGTGCCTGGATGCACTGTCAGGGGTGAAGTTGAAAGGAGATACAACGGTAATAACAAGGAACTGCAAATGTTGGTCCATACCAAAGATAGACACAAATTGCTGGAGTAACTCTATGAGTCAGGCAGCATCTCCATACCAAACTGCGTCAACCTAGTGCAGATATTTTGTCTGATGTTAAGTTATCCAAGCAATCGGTTGTCACCAATTATGGATAAGATAGTGAAGGATTTGATACATCTTGACTTTTATCATTGATTTAGAACGGACCTGTGGTCCTGCTATTTCATCTGCTAGCGTTGTTTGATTGGAAAACAAACCAACGGTTTTACCAAGGAGTCACAAGTAACTGCAGATGCTTGACCCCTGGGGAAAATAAAAACATAATGCTGGAGGAACTCAGTGGGCCACGCAGTATCCATGGAGGGAAATGGACAAATGTTTTTGAGTTTGGAACCCTTCTTTTGGAGTAGGGGGGCAGAAACCTGGAAAAGGGAGGTGGGGGCAGGACAGAGGGTGGTGGGGGCCGGTTCTCTGGATACTTTCAAGAGAGAGCAAGATAGGGCTCTTAAAGATAGCGGAGTCAGGGGATATGGGGAGAAGACAGGAACGGGGTACTGATTGGGTAGGATCAACCATGATCACATTGAATGGCGGTGCTGGCTCGAAGGGCCGAATGGCCTCCTCCTGCACCTATTGTCTATTGTCTATTGTCTAAAGCCTGGCAAGTGATAGATGGAGGAGGGAACTGCAGATGCAGGTTTACACTGAAGATAGACACAAAATGTTGGAGTAACTCAACAGGTCAGGCAACATCACTGGAGAAAAGAAGTAGGTGATGTTTTGTGTCAGAACATTTGAAGGAGGGTTCTGACGAGACTTCTCCTACTCCTTCTCTCCAGATATGCTGCCTGACCTGCTCAGTTACTCCAGCATTCTGCATCTGAAGTGATCAGTGGGTGTAAGTGAGGGCGGGGGGGAGGGTTGATAAGCAGGAGGATGCAGAATATGACAAAGCAAGAGGTGAAATGGAGACAAAAGGCTGTCAGATAAACAGAGGAAATCTGGAAGAAGGTATGTGGGTGGAAAGGGACAAGGGGGAGAAGAAAGAGAGCTGGCGGAAGGGAGATGTGGGACTTGGGAACGGGTGATGAGCATATACAGTAGGGGAGAGCAGTCAAGTGACTAGGGTGGTGGGAGAAAGAGGGGGGAAATGTGTGCGCATTGGGGTGGATGGAGTGGTGGGGTCGCAGGAGAAAGAGACCTTGAGAAATGTAAAGGGCGCAAAAAGAACTTAAACAAGAATTAGGGAGGCTCAAATGGCCATGAAATGTCATTGACGAAGGAGAAACTCCAAAACAAAACAGCATTTTATACATACGTTTGGTCCAATGGTTCAATGGATATTTTTAAAGTAGAGGCAGATGGATTCTTGATTAGTACGTGTGATGGGGAGAAGGCAGGAGAATGCAGTTAGGATGGAGAGACAGATCAGCCATGATTGAATGATGGAGTAGACTTGAAGGGCTGAATGGCCTAATACAGCTCCTATCACTAATGACTAGAGCCAGGATGTTAAGGCACTTAAAAAACTCTGAAATAGTTTTTCAGTGCCTTAACAAAAAGGCATAATAAAATTACAAAAAAGGCACGAAAAAGGCATTTATTGACAAAAAAGGCATAAAAAGGCATTTCCACCACCAAAATATGGTTTAAAAATAATAATATAAAGGTATACTACATTAAATGACCAAAGTTGCCTGGTTGCACATAATTGCTAGCATATTTTTCAAATTATCTGGTGGTAAACTATGCCGTCTGTCAGACAGAATATGCTTCATTTGTGAAAAACTTCTTTCTTCCCCAGCTGAGGTCACTGGTGCATACCCAAAACAAGCTACAGACTCTATATTCATGTCGATCTCTTGTGCATTAGAACCTCCTTTGAGAACTTTTGCTGTGTTTTGTATTTCTTCAAGATCTTTTTAGCTAAAATCACTCTCTCACATTTTCCTTGTAAGTCTTTACCTGCATCACCAGGAATTTTACGAATATCGTCAGTTACTTAGTTGAAAACGTGCAAGTTATTCACTAATGTTTTGCCACGTTTCTCAAGGGAAGTGGTAGATTGTGGGAAGTTTGCAAAACTGGAAGCAATATACACAAGATCGCGGTGGAGGGACTTTTTCTGCATGATTTCACTGATGATCCTGACTGCAGCAGATTCTTCTTCTCCAAAACAGTTGACGATTTCTTTTATATTTTCAAAATTTGCAGCATAGGAGAGTGCAGCAGAGAGCCATGTACATACCTAGTCAGAATGGGCTGAGGAGGTAGCCGTATCTCAGGTGTCATTTTCTTGAACAACTGCACACGTGACAGTACTTTGAGGAAGATTTTCTTGACATTGCCTAGACGATCGACATTTGGAAACACGCTACGTCTGTGCTTGGCAATTCTATGAAGTCCTTGAGCTAAGCATGTTAAATGCAACATTTTGTGGAATAACATTTTAAGCCACAAACAGAAGTACATTCTCGTGTTTTATACCTTCTGGCTAAAGTACAGCAAATGAAAATATAAACAACTGATCAATAGTTGAGCTGTATGACTTCTCAAAAACTTCTGATGTCAACAAATACTCCTTTGATGGTTGACCTGCCTCCAGTGTACCGATGACTACATTGGCAACATATCTCCCCACAGCATCGGTTGTCTCGCCTATTGCGATCCATATTTTGTTGCATGCAACTTCATCTCTAATTTTCTGCACAACAATGTTTAAGTTGCTGTCAACATAATTTTTCCCTAATAATGACTCGCTTGGTGTATGTTCCTCTGTGTATTTCTCTAAAAAACCTCGGAGAGATTTGTTTTCCAATTTCCACAGTGGAATTCCAGCATCAATGAATGCCTTGCACAAATCACTCAAATTCAGATTTGCGACTGGAGCCAGCAGTAAATGTAGTGAGGAGACGAGCTTGGTATTTTGCTTGGGTAGTCTGCATTGACTTCTCTACTTTTAGGTAGCCCTTGTCTTCTCCTTCCTCCCCCCCTTCCCAGCTCTCCTTCTAGTCCTACTGTCTCCACCTCTTCCTTTCTTTTTCCTGCCCCCCCCAATCAGTCTGAAGAAGTGTCTCGACCCAAACGTCGCCTATTCCTTCTCTCCATAGATTCTTCCTCACCCGCTGTTTCTCCAGCATTTTTCGTCTACTTTTGATTTTGCCAGCATCTGCAGTTCTTTCTTAAATAGATCTTGGAGAAGACTGAACCAGCGGGCAGCAGCATGAACCAATAAACGACCAATGGCCCCTGGTTTTGCCCCAGTGGTGGAAGTTTTCTTATGTTATACTACATTAACACGTTAATAATAACATTAATATTAACATGTTAACATAGCAAACATCATTGTAATCACGGTACAACTAGAGAAAATAGCACGACCTTTTAACAAAATGGCAAAAAAGGCTGATTTAGGCACTCATTCGTGAAAAAGGCATATTTGGTGAAATCATCAAAAAAGGCATAAAAAGGCACATGGCATTTATGGCAAAATCCTGGCTCTACTAATGACCTTATGACCTTATGAAGAAGATGGCTCTAGATGAATTGATTGATTTAGCATTCTAACTATGTTGGTGAATCTCTGAACTTAGAATCAGGCTTTTAAATTTCATAAATATTTTTTGCATAATACATATTTTGATTTATTTTGGTCTTCTGCATCAAATGCTGGAAAAAAAGAAGGTTCAATTTTCCACAATTAATTAGATAAAAGCATTTGAGTTCAGTCCTCTGGCATTGCAATCAGGCAAACTGCAGCATTCATTTAAACCTGTTAAATGTGTGATTATGATAATGTGCCAGCCTCTCCTTCTGAACTTGCATTCCCATTCACAACAGCTGGTAGACATGAGGCGTATAGAGATTTCATTTGGAAAGGTAGTGGTGTGCTGAAGTGTAAGCCCATCTGCCCACCTGTTCTGCATTGTAAGAACAACCACGCGATACATGCTCTCCTAAATGGCTGCTTTATGGAACAGAGAAAAAAAAAAAGAATCATTCGCAATGTGAATGCAACAACCGTCTTCCTTTGGCCTCATCCTTTGGACTTATAGGATTAACTCCTGATGAGCGTTTGACGGCACATGGGCTGTGGCGTTAGAAGAATGATGGGGGACCCATGTTGAAACTTAACCGAATATGAAAGGCCTGGATAACAGTGGATATGGAGAGGATGTTTCCCACTCGTGGGGATGTCTCGGACCAGAGGCCACAGTCTCAGAGTAAACGGACAGACCTTTAGGAAGGAGATGAGGAGCAATTTATTTGTCAGACAGTGCGTGAATCTGTGAAATTCATTGCCACAAATGACTGTGGAGGCCATGAATAGATAATTTTAAAGCTAAAATTAGTTAGTAATGGGCCTGTCCCACTAAGGCGACCTTTTAGTGACTGCAGGAGACTGTGCCATCGGCACATGTTTCACGGGTGTGTTGCCGGTTGTCCCCTTCATGCCGTGAGGAGTTCCCCGCATTTGGGAACTAGTTAACGCGGCCTAATTATGGTCGCCATGAATTTTTTAACATGTTGCCGCTAATTTTTTTAAATTAGCAGCAACAAAATGAAGCCGCCATGGAGAGTAGCGAGAATTCTCCAGCCGTAGGTGGGATGCCAGGAGGTCGAAGTTTCTCGGGAAGGTTCTCTTAGGTTAAGTGTGTGACCGGTGAAGTTCATTGGCTCATTGGGAAAAAAAAGGTAAAGTAGTAGTTTTCAGAACCAAGGATAACCGAACAGTGATGTTAATGTCTTCCGAGCTTCATAGCCGAGTATCTCTGTCTTCTTAAACGTTTCTCCACTCCTTCTCCCCCCTTCTCCCCCTTTTCCCCCCCCTTCCCCCCTCTTTTACAGGACTTACCATACACTGTTCCTTTAGCCATCTTTTGACAGCGCCAACATTCCTGTTCATCGCGGTGTGGTCTGTAGTTGAGGGAAAGATAGATCAGCCATGACCTGAATGGCGAGTAAACTGATGGGCCGATTAGACTAATTCTGCTCCAAGAAGTTATGACTGACAAGTGATTGGAACTTTAATAATTTAGGGGACTTGCACCTCAACCAGTCTGAGACAGACAGTGCAGAAGCAGTCCCTTGGCCCATAATGTCCACTCTGAGTTATCTACGTTAATTATTACCAGTGCTTTGGTCCATGGCCATCAATGTCTTGGCAATTCAAGTGCTCATCTGGATTCATCAATGTGGGTTATCTCACAGTACCTGCTTTGCATTGGGTTTTTTGGTTCCGGTTTCCTCCCACACTTCAAAGATGTGCAAGTTTGTAGGTCAAATTGGTTCTGAAATTGTCCCATGAGTGTGTGGGATACAACTAGTTGTACAGGGTGTTGCTTGGTTGGCATGGACCTCTGTTTCTGGGGGTTGGTGTGTTGGGTTGTGGGTGAATTGTTGGTGGTTGGTTTTGGTGGGTGTGGGGTTGTTAGAACTGTTGTTTGTTTGGGGATGTATTTGTTTGGGTTTGGTTGTGTTGTGTGTGTATGTGTTGTCCTGTTGTTGGTGGGTCTGATTGTGTGGTGGTGCTTATTGGTTTGTTGGTGTGGGGTTTTGTTGTTGTGTGCTTTGATGTTGTGTTGTCTTGTGGTTTGTTGAGTGGGTAGGAGTTAAGTCGTTTGTTTGTTGGTTTGTGGTTGTTGTTTGTCTGATGTGATGGTGTGATGCGTTGTTGTTGTTGGTATGTGTGTGGGTGGTGTGTTTCTGTGTGTGTTAGCTGGTTGGTGTTGTGGTGTTTGTTGGTTGGTGTTGTGTTTTGGTTGTGGTTGTGTGATTGGTGGGTGGGTTTTGGATGGTTGGTGTTCGTGATTTGCGTTTAGTTGTGTGTGTTGTGAGAGTGTGTGGTGTGTGGTTTTGGGTCGTCGTTGTTTTTGGTGTGAGTGGTGGTGGGGTGGTGGGGTGTTGGATGTTTGTGTGATGTGGGTTGTTTGGATGGTTGTGTGTGTTTTCTTGTTGTGTGGTTTGGTTCGTTAGGTTCGATGTGTGTTTGTATGTGTTGTTTCTGGTGGTTGTGATTTGGGTTTTGTTGTGTTTCTGTTATTTTTCGTGGGGTTGTTGTGGGTGGTGGTTGTGGTTGTGTCGTAGTGGTTTAGTTGTGTTTGGTTTGTAGTGTTCTTGCAGTTTTCTGGGTTGTGTGGTGGTGTGTTGTGTTTGGGTGTTGTTGGTAGCTTGTTGTGGGTAGGTTGTTGGCCTGGAGGTGGTGGTGTTTGTTTGAGGTTGTTTTGTGGTGGTGGCGGGGGTGGTTGGGGGGTAAGTGTGTTGTTGCCTGTAGTGTTGGTTGTTGTGTTGGTTTGGTGGTGTTGATTGTGGGGGTTGGTGTTTTGTTTTGTGTTGTGGTGTTGATTTTGTGGTGCTGTGTGTGTGTGTGATTTTTGTTGGTTGAGTGGTGGTTTGTTTGTGTTGTGGTGTGTTTTGTGGTGTGTGTGGTCGGTGGTGTGTGTGTGTTGGTGTGGTGTCTTGGTGGGTTTTCAGTGGTTGTGGTGATTTGTTTGTGGTTGTGTTGGTGGTGGTGTGCGTGTGGAGTTTTTGGTTTGTGTTTTGATGATTTTGTTATGTGGTTCGTTGTTGTGCTGGATTTGGGTGTGTGTTGGTTGGTGTGGGCGGTTCTGTTGTGTTGTGGGTTTTGTTGTTTGTTTTGTTTTGTTTGTTGTTGTTTTGGAGTGTTTGGTTGGGTGATGTGGTTGTTTGGTGTGTGTGCGTTTGGTGTTTGATTTGTGTGGTGTGTTGTTGGAGGTGTGTGTGTGTAGGAGTGGTTTTGGTGTTGGTGTGTGGTGGTTGTGTGTGATTTTGGTGGCTGTGTTTGGGTGGGGTTGTGTGTTGTTGAGGTGGGTGGTTTGTTGGTGGTTGGGGTGGTGTGTGTGATTTTGTTTTGGTGTGTGGTTGTGGTGGTTGGGTGTGTGTGTTTCGGTTGTGTTTGCTTTTGGTTTTTGGGTTGTTGTTGGTTGCTTGTCTTTGATGTTTGATTGGATGTTTGTGGTGAATAGTGTTTGGATTGTGTGGAGGTGTGTTGGTGGTGATTGTGTTGGATGATGGTGGTTTTGGTGTTTTGCTTGGAGGTTTTTTCGGTGTTGTTGGTGGAGTGTGATAGATGGTGTTGTTTGTGTTGGAGGGTGTGTGCGTTGTTTTTGTGTGGAGGGGGTTTTTGGTAGTTGTTGGTGGGGGATTTGATGTTGTTGTGTGTTTTGTTTTGATGTTTGTTTACTTGTGTGTTGTGTTTATTTTGGTTTTTGTTGGGGTGTAGTCGTGTAGTGTGTCATGTGAGTGGTGTAATTGGTTGGTGTTGTTTTTGTGTTGGGTTGTGGTCGGGTGGTCTGTGTGGGTAGTGGGTTTGTTTGTTGTCGTTTTGTTTCGTTGTTGATGGGGTGTCGGTTTGTGGGTTTGATAGTGTGTGGGTTGGTGTGCATGTTTGGAGTGGTGATGTGTGTGTCTGCAGTTGTTGTGATGGTGTTTGGTGCGGGGTTTGGGTGTGGGGTGGGGTGTTGAGTGCGTTTGGTTATTAGTGTGTGGGCGTAGTTGTGGGCGTTGCTTGTTGGTTGTGTTGTGATGTGGTTGTTGTTGTGTGTTGTCCGTGTCTGGTTGGCGTGGGGGTGGGTTTTTTTGTGTTAGTGTTTGGGGTGTGTGTTTTTTTTGTTGTTGTTGTGTATTTGTTGTGGAGGTTGTGGTTGATGTTTTTGTGGATGTTCTTGGGGGTGGTAGGTTCTGGTGGCGGAGTGTGGTGAGTTTGTGGTGGTATTTGTGTTGAGTGGTTTGGTGGGTTTGGTGGATGGCATGTTTTGGCGTGTGTTTGTTTGTTTTGTGTTGGTGTGGGATAAGCAGGAGATGCAGAATATGACAAAGCAAGAGGTGAAAGGAGACAAAAGGCTGTCAGATATACAGAAGGAAATCTGGAAGAGAAGGTATGTGGGTGGAAAGGGACAAGGGGGAGAAGAAAAGAGGAGCTGGCGGAAGGGAGATGTGGTCTTGGGAACGGGTGATGAGGGGGGCATATACAGTAGGGGAGTGCAGTCAAGGACTAGGGTGGTGGGAGAAAGAGGGGGGAAAATGTGTGCCGCATTGGGGTGGTGGAGTGGTGGGGTCGCGGTGAAAGAGACCCTTGAGAAATGTAAGGGGCGCAAAAAGAAAACTTAAACAAGATTTAGGGAGGCTCCAATGGCCAGCTGAAATGTCATTGGACGGAAGGAGAAACTCCCAGAAAAAAACAAAACAGCATTTTATACATACGTTTGGTCCAGATGGTTCAATGGATATTTTTCAAAAGTAGAAGGCAGATGGATCTTGATTAGTACGTGTGATGGGGAGAAGGAAGCGAGAATGCAGTTAGGATGGAGAGACAGATCAGCATGATTGAATGATGGAGTAGACTTTGAAGGGCTGAATGGCTAATACAGCTTCCACTAATGACTAGAGCCAGGATGTTTAGGCACTAAAAAACTCTGAAATAGTTTTTCAGTGCCTTAACAAAAAAGGAATAAATAATAATTACAAAGGCACGGAAAAGGCATTTATTGAAAAAAAAGGCATAAAAAGGCATTTCCACCACCAAAATAAGGTTTTTTTTTAAAATAATAATATAAAGGTATACTACATTAAATGACCAAAGTTGCCTGGTTGCACATAATTGAAGCATATTTTTCAAATTATCTGGTGGTAAACTATGCCGTCTGTCAGACAGAATATGCTTCATTTGTGAAAAACTTCTTTCTTCCCCAGCTGAGGTCACTGGTGCATACCCAAAACAAGCTACAGACTCTATATTCATGTCGATCTCTTGTGCATTAGAACCTCCTTTGAGAACTTTTGCTGTGTTTTGTATTTCTTCAAGATCTTTTTAGCTAAAATCACTCTCTCACATTTTCCTTGTAAGTCTTTACCTGCATCACCAGGAATTTTACGAATATCGTCAGTTACTTAGTTGAAAACGTGCAAGTTATTCACTAATGTTTTGCCACGTTTCTCAAGGGAAGTGGTAGATTGTGGGAAGTTTGCAAAACTGGAAGCAATATACACAAGATCGCGGTGGAGGGACTTTTTCTGCATGATTTCACTGATGATCCTGACTGCAGCAGATTCTTCTTCTCCAAAACAGTTGACGATTTCTTTTATATTTTCAAAATTTGCAGCATAGGAGAGTGCAGCAGAGAGCCATGTACCCCACCTAGTCCCAGAATGGGCTGAGAGGTAGCCGTATCTCAGGTGTCATTTTCTTGAACAAACTGCACACGTGACAGTACTTTGAGGAAGATTTCTTGACATTGCCTAGAACGATCGACATTGGAGAACAGCTAACGTCTGTGCTTGGCAATTCTATGAAGTCCTTGAGCTAAGCATGTTAAATGCAACATTTTGTGGAATAACATTTTAAGCCACAAACAGAAGTACATTCTCGTGTTTTATACCTTCTGGCTAAAGTACAGCAAATGAAAATATAAACAACTGATCAATAGTTGAGCTGTATGACTTCTCAAAAACTTCTGATGTCAACAACCAAATACTCCTTTGATGGTTGACCTGCCTCCAGTGTACCGATGACTACATTGGCAACATATCTCCCCACAGCATCGGTTGTCTCGCCTATTGCGATCCATATTTTGTTGCATGCAACTTCATCTCTAATTTTCTGCACAACAATGTTTAAGTTGCTGTCAACATAATTTTTCCCTAATAATGACTCGCTTGGTGTATGTTCCTCTGTGTATTTCTCTAAAAAACCTCGGAGAGATTTGTTTTCCAATTTCCACAGTGGAATTCCAGCATCAATGAATGCCTTGCACAAATCACTCAAATTCAGATTTGCGACTGGAGCCAGCAGTAAATGTAGTGAGGAGACGAGCTTGGGTATTTTGCTTGGGTAGTCTGCATTGACTTCTCTACTTTTAGGTAGCCCTTGTCTTCTCCTTCCTCCCCCCCTTCCCAGCTCTCCTTCTAGTCCTACTGTCTCCACCTCTTCCTTTCTTTTTCCTGCCCCCCGCTAATCAGTCTGAAGAAGTGTCTCGACCCAAAACGTCCGCCTATTCCTTCTCTTCATAGATTCTTCCTCACCGCTGTTTCTCCAGCATTTTTCGTCTACTTTTGATTTTGCCAGCATCTGCAGTTCTTTCTTAAATAGATCTTGGAGAAGACTGAACCAGCGGGCAGCAGCATGAACCAATAAACGACCAATGGCCCCTGGTTTTGCCCCAGTGGTGGAAGTTTTCTTATGTTATACTACATTAACACGTTAATAATAACATTAATATTAACATGTTAACATAGCAAACATCATTGTAATCACGGTACAACTAGAGAAAATAGCACGACCTTTTAACAAAATGGCAAAAAAGGCTGATTTAGGCACTCATTCGTGAAAAAGGCATATTTGGTGAAATCATCAAAAAAGGCATAAAAAGGCACATGGCATTTATGGCAAAATCCTGGCTCTACTAATGACCTTATGACCTTATGAAGAAGATGGCTCTAGATGAATTGATTGATTTAGCATTCTAACTATGTTGGTGAATCTCTGAACTTAGAATCAGGCTTTTAAATTTCATAAATATTTTTTGCATAATACATATTTTGATTTATTTTGGTCTTCTGCATCAAATGCTGGAAAAAAAGAAGGTTCAATTTTCCACAATTAATTAGATAAAAGCATTTGAGTTCAGTCCTCTGGCATTGCAATCAGGCAAACTGCAGCATTCATTTAAACCTGTTAAATGTGTGATTATTGATAATGTGCCAGCCTCTCCTTCTGAACTTGCATTCCCATTCACAACAGCTGGTAGACATGAGGCGTTAGAGATTTCATTTGGAAAGGTAGTGGTGTGCTGAAGTGTAGCCCATCTGCCCACCTGTTCTGCATTGTAAGACTTCCCACGCGATACATGCTCTCCTAAATGGCTGCTTTATGGACAGAGAAAGAATCATTCGCAATGTGAATGCAACAACCGTCTTCCTTTGGCCTCATCCTTTGGACTTATTGGATTAACGCCTGATGAACGTTTGACAGCACTGGGCCTGTGGCGTTTAGAAGAATGATGGGGGACCATGTTGAAACTTACCGAATAGTGAAAGGCCTGGATACAGTGGATATGGAGAGGATGTTTCCACTCGTGGGGGAGTCTCGGACCAGAGGCCACAGTCTCAGAGTAAACGGACATACCTTTAGGAAGGAGATGAGGAGCAATTTATTTGGTCAGACAGTGGTGAATCTGTGAAATTCATTGCCACAAATGACTGTGGAGGCCATGAATAGATAATTTTAAGGCTAAAATTAGTTAGTAATGGGCCTGTCCCACTAAGGCGACCTTTTAGGTGACTGCAGGAGACTGTGCAGTCGGCACATGTTCACGGGTGGTTGCCGGGTTGTCCCCTTCATGGTCGTGAGAAGTTCCCGCATTCTGGGAACTAGTCGCGGCCTCATTATGGTCGCCATGAATTTTTTAACATGTTGCCGCTAATTTTTTTAAATTAGCAGCAACTAAAATGAAGCCGCCATGGAGAGTAGCGAGAATTCTCCAGCCGTAGGTGGGTTGCCAGGAGGTCGAAGGTTCTCGGAGGTTCTCTTAGGTTATAGCCGGTGCTGACCGGTGAAGTTCATTGGCTCATTGGGAAAAAAAAGGTAAAGTAGTAGTTTTCAGAACCAAGGATAACCGAACAGTAATGTTAATGTCTTCCGAGCTTCATAGCCGTGTATCTCTGTCTTCTTAAACGTTTCTCCACTCCTTCTCCCCCCTTCTCCCCCTTCCCCACCCTCCTTCCCCCCTCTTTTACAGGACTTACCATACACTGTGCTTTAGCCATCTTTTGACAGCGCCAACCTTCCTGTTCATCGCGGTGTGTGTCTGTAGTTGGGAGGGAAAGATAGATCAGCCATGACTGAATGGCGGAGTAGACCTGATGGGCCAATTAGACTAATTCTGCTCCAAGAAGTTATGACTGACAAGTGATTGGAACTTTAATTAATTTAGGGGACTTGCACCTCAACCAGTCTGAGTCAGACAGTGCAGAAGCAGTCCCTTGGGCCCATAATGTCCACTCTGAGTTATCTACGTTAATCCTATTTACCAGTGCTTGGTCCATGGCCATCAATGTCTTGGGAATTCAAGTGCTCATCTGGATTCTTCAATGTGGGTTATCTCACAGTACCAGCTTTTGTCCATGTGGGTTTTCTCCAGGTGCTCCGGTTTCCTCCCACACTTCAAAGATGTGCAAGTTTGTAGGTCAATTGGCTTCTGTAAATTGTCCCGAGTGTGTGGGATACAACTAGTGTACAGGTGATTGCTGGTTGGCATGGACTCTGTTTCCTGTTTCCACGCTGTATCACTAAACTAATCTAAATGTGCCTAGTCGGGTTACTTCACTGGACAATTTAGCAATATCGAATGATCATAAAGATGTCAATGTTTTATAAATTTTCACCAAGCATTTCTCCTTCCCTTTATCAATTTCATTACTTTCATTTATATTTTATAATTTAAAAAACCCATTTTATTTGCTTTCTCCCTTCTTTCATGTTAATTTTTCCAAAAAGGTTGCCAACTATTTAATCATTTTCTCAACCAGCAGCAATAGTAACATATGATTAAATGTGGTTTGCAATTATCACGATTACAAAACGGTGTTGATTTAATTGCACATGTAAGGTTGAGAAAACACAAATTGTACAAGGACCTTGAGGAATGTAACAGAAGCAAACAAGAGCTTAAACAAGAAATAGGGAGGCTACAAAAAGAGCCATGAATCATTGATAAATCAGATTGATAAATACCCCATAAAGGGTGATGGGTATATGGAGCAAGCTGCCAGAGGAGGTAGTTGAGGCTGGGACTATCCCAACGTTTAAGAAACAGTTAGCCAGGTACATGGATAGGACACATTTGGAGGGATATGTACTAAGCGCAGGCAGGTGGGACTAGTATAGCTGGCCAATGTGGGCAAGTTGGGCCGAAGTTTCCACACTGTATCACTCTATGACACTATGACTCTAGCCCCAAGGCATTTTATACACATATTTGGAGCAAGAGGTTAGCTCGTGAAGGGGTATGTCCACTCAAGGAAAAAGGAGGGAATTTAAGTATGGAGCCAGAGGGAGTGGGCAAGATCCTAAAGGATCTCAAATTTAACGCCTGGTCCCCTTCCTCAGAACAGGGAAATAATTTCTCCAAAGAGTCAAGAGTATTTAATTGTCATAGGTACCAAGGACTGAGCTGTGAAATTCTTACTGGCAGCAGCATAACAGGAGTATAAATACTGTACACTACTTAAAGATGACAAAATACATTTTCAAAATCAATAAATTAATAACTCCAATAATAGAGAAAGAAAAAGTTATTTGGAATCATATGTGAGCCCATTTCCCTGCATTCCTTGAGATGACCCAAACAGAAGAAGGAGAATAATCTCTAGAGGGCAAATGAAGGGTGAATAGATAAAAACCTGAAGTATTTTCACAAGGTGCATAACAATCCAAGCTGCAAATGTTAAGAAATCTCAGCATTTGTTCACACATTTTACTTCGGAGTCACATGAGTGACTACGTGAAGACCCCGCCAGCACGCATACGCGACATATCGTCAAACGCATTGCGAAGCGACAGGCAGGAGGAGCGCCACTCCTCCAGCGTAAGTTTAAAAACGGGCCGCAGGTAAGTACTTACCATTCTGAGGTCGTTTGTTGGCTCTGGGTGCTGTTGTTTTTCAGAGCGCACCATGGAGTCCCGAAAATCGAGAAGAGCCGCTGCTAAAGTTGCTGCTGAGGAAGGAGGCAGCCAGCGGCGTCCGAGTTCTCCTGAGCTGCTGGTTCAAACCGCAGCCCCCGACTTCACACTGCACAGGCCACAGGTGCTCCTGGGACTGGCGGCAAATCCACCCGGGAAGTGGGCAGTCCGCTGGACTCGGCTGAGTCCGGACCAGAGGGCACCCCGCTCGCGGAAGCGCGGCGGTCGACTGTCCCGCGTGGAGCAGATGGTTGGAAGTTGCTCCAGACGTGACTTGCTACAGCAGGGGCAGAGTCACAGTGGGTCTCCTAGCAGACCCACGGCAGCATCCATTTCAGGACTGCCAAATGTCTCACCATCTTCGCAGGGGAGCATTAGGAGTCTAGAACTGGGCTTGCGACTCAGAAGATGGGGCATGTCTGAAGATACGGCAATGTCTTAGGGGTGCCAGAAGAGGGAGACTCTTGGGTATGGTCTCTAAAATTTGCATTACCTACCCAAAAAGGGCTGCCGTTACATCCTACGTTGGCAGCCAGTATAAACTACACTGGCGACAAACCAATACATGAGCAAGCATCAATGATACGGCAGCAAAGTACTAGCTCCGAGTAATTGCATCTCCCCTCAATGTGCCTGCTGTTAACCAACCCCGTTTGGGTAACATGAGCCCTGGGATAAGTAGCCAAGAGGTCAAGCTCCAGAAAAACCTTAAAACTGCTGGTGCGGGGATTTCACGGCCGTTGCCAGAACAGTGGATGGAGTTGATATGCCGGAGGAGCTGCAGGACGCGCTAGCTCTCTTTTGTAACACTCAATATGAGATCAACAGTTACAGGAAGATCATCAACCAGCCTGCACTCAACCGCACAAGTTTGCGGGGTTGTGCCAGAACTGCAGTGCACAGCCTCCAACATTGCTATTTGGGAACAACCTGCCGAAGCAGGTCAAAGACCTCGACGAGGAGGCGAAAGCTATTGGCATGATTAAGGTGTCGGCTGCCACCAAGTCCCCATACCAGCGGCGGCAGCACCCCTATGCATCCACCAGCAGACAACGCTACAGCGATAGACCACCTGCTGGTGAAAGCTCAAAGGCCGGACAACCTGCTCAACGGTCTTTTTTAGACCATGGCCTAGCACGGCCTTCTTGGAAGATGCGCCAACCACACACCACAGCACCTCCACACCACAAGAAACAAGGACAGAGGCAACCAACGCAGCACCGCCGGTAACCATGGAGGTAGGTGGGTCTGGTTGCCTCATGAACATCGCATGTCTAGGCTCCTCACGGGTTGGTCAACGGTTGCACTTGTTTTGGGATGCATGGAGCACTTTAACTACGGATCCTTTCATAGTGGGAAGTATTCATGGATATAAAATTGAATTTGTTCTCAAACTCCCTTCCCCTGTTCAGCATACGCCCAGTCGGAAATTCGTACTTTCACAAAAAGAAAAGATAGAAGGTCATGCTGAACTTCTAGGATTAAATTCAAAAGGGGTAATTGAGAAAACTAAAAGAGTGTCTCATGAGTTCGTATCGAACATTTTCACTAAAACTAAAAAAAACAGCGGATGCCGCATCATCATAGATTTGACCGAACTGAATACTTTCGTGCAGTATGTCCACTTCAAAATGGAAACCTTTATCACGGCCAAACAACTAATTGCCAAAAGGTACTTCATGGCTTGCATCGACCTAAAGGATGCATACTATTCAGTACCAATAGACAAGGATCATCGCAGATATTTGAAATTTGTCTGGATGGGGCAGCTCTGGTAGTACAATGCACTACCTAATGGATTGTCATCAGCACCCAGACTGTTTACCAAATTATTAAAACCAGCTTTAACGTGTCTCAGAAACAAAATCATATTGTTATGGCTTACCTCAATGATATTTTTAATGTTGGGAAAAAACTTTGGAGTTGGCCAAACTGGTCGTGTCAGCCACCAAGCACCTATTTCAAAGCTGAGATTTTGTCATTCATCCCAGATAAATCAAAATTTGAATGCCTTCCTATTACTATGGACTATTTGGGGTTCACAATTGGACTGTCCATATGTCTGTCATTTTGCCACCAAACAAAGCGTCAGACTTGATAGAAGCATGCAACAGCCTTACTGGCATCAGGAAACCATCTATTCGGCAAGTAGCCAGGGTGATTGGGAAGTTAGTGGCTGCCTTTCCAGCCACACAATTTGGCCCACTACATTACCAAAACTTACAAAGGGCAAAGATAGCAGCTCACAAGCACCACGCGGGCCATTTTGACAGGCCAATGCAATTACCAGGGAAAGCGAAATTAGAAGTACAATGGTGGATAGACAATGCACGACATTGCTCTAACCTCATCACTATCATAAATCCCTCGGTTATACTACAAACTGATGCCAGTGCAAAAGGTTAGGGAGCAACTAATACCACCTCCAGTTGTGGTGGTAGATGGAGTGCACATGAATTAACTCTACTTCCGGCACTAGGAATTAATTACCTAGAAATGCTGGGAGCATTTCATGGACTCCGAGCTTACTGTTTGGACACGCACCATCTGCACGTACGTTTACAGATTGACAATACCACTGTGGTGGCTTATATCAATCATATGGGTGGAATAAAGTCGATATCCTGTGACGAATTGGTCAATACAATCTGGCACTGGTGCCTAGAAAGGAACATTTGGATATCAGTAACTTACCTTCCAGGTAGGCTAAATACAGTGGCGGACACCAGGTCAGGCAAATTTAATGACAACACCGAATGGATGTTGGACCGAAAAGTGTTTGCCGACATTGTAGATCGGTATGGAACACCAGATATCGACCTTTTTGCATCCAGACTCAATCACCAAATATCAACACATGGGAACCAGACCCTGGGGCAGTAGCAATGGATGCTTTCTCGCTACACTAGGGGGATTTGTTTTTCTATGCATTTCCCCCCTTCTGCCTCATCAGTCGGGTCTTGCAAAAAATTAGACAAGACTCCGCATCGGGTATTCTGGTTGTTCCCGACTGGCCTACTCAACCATGGTTCCCTGTGGTACAGAACCTTGCATCCCAATAAATAATTCCTAAGAGTCTCAGGGGCACGGAGAGGGCTTTGCTCATTAGCCACAAGTCTTTTGGTACACCCTGTGACAGGGGAGAGTCACCCGTGCCATGACCGGATAAACCTGTTGGTTTGCAGGATTTGAAAAGGCCACTTCTGGATTATGGACTCTCCGACCGAACAATCAAAGTCATCACAGCATCATGCAGGGAGTCCACCAGAAGACAATACCTCACATACGTGAAGAAATGGGAGGTGTTTTGCTCAAAAACGAACACCACGTATGGCACAGCCACCATCATGGAAGTGCTGGAGTTCCTGGCAAGCCTTCATTTCGATGAGGGTTTGAGCTATAGTGCCATCAACTGTGCTAGGAGTGTCCTATCTAACTATCTTGGGTGAGGGAGCGATCACCTTGCAGTGGGATCTCACCCTCTGGTGTCAAAATTAATGAGGGGTAATTTAATTGAAATCCCCCCAAGCCCAGATATTCCCAGACTTGGGATATCAGCATTGTATTAACCATGCTCCGAGGGTGGGCACCAATAACTGGCCTTTCATTGGATAAACTGACCTACAAAATGGTCATGCTGATGGCACTCGTAATGGCACAACGGGTCCAGTCCCTACATAAGCTAAGGATGGACGCCATGAACATATGCAATAGCAAGGTAACTTTCTCTATACAGGGGTTACTCAAGCAAGACAGGCCTGGTTCATCTGGCCAAAAATTGGATTTCCTGCCTATCCTGTAGACTGCCGTCTATGTGTCGTGACCCACATATTACGCTACATAGAGGTTACTAAGAGTCTCAGGGGCATGGAGAGGGCTTTGCTCATTAGCCACAAACGCCCTCACCATGGAGTCACCGTGCAAACCATTTCCAGACGGTTAAGGGTGGTATTGGGTGCAGCGGGGGTGGACACTAACGTGTTTAAATCTCACTCCACCAGGGCTGCATCCACATCAGCAGCAAGGATGATGGAAGTTCCGATGGACCACATCCTTGCAACAGCGGGTTGGCGTAATGAAAAAACCTTTCAGCGCTTTTACAATAAACCCGTGGCCGCACCTGAGACGTTTGCGGAAAAAATATTAAGTTCTGTTTTATAATTTCCCCGATGTAGGGGCATTATTGTTTTGTATTATGGAATGAATACATTTTGTTTCTCAGCACAGTTTCATGTCTGAAATACGTTAACATACTCCTTCATTTCTCGTAATGGCAGTGTGTGAGCATGGACTCGTTCCAGGGCATGAAATCACAGAGCTTTGAAATCTGCACGTAGTCACTCACATGACTCCAAAGTAAAATAGTAAGATTAAATGAGAACTTACCAGTTTGAAGCTTAATCATTATTTTATGAGTTACGATGAGGGATTATGTGCCCTCCGCTCCCAAACCCTCTATTATAAAGGTCAACTGGTATGCTAGTTCTCTTATCTTACTATGTTAGTCAACTCTGGTATCTGTGATTTCACACCGCTGCTTTGAAGAATGTTGCGCATGCGTGCTGGCGGGGTCTTCACGTAATCCCTCATCGTAAAATAAAGATCAAACCTCAAACTAGTAAATTCTCATTTAATCTTGCTATTAATGAATAAAAACCTCTTGTACCGAGGAAAAGCGTAAAGTGTAAGTGCAGCACAGTGGCATAGCGATAGAGTGGCTGCCTTACATCGCCACAGACCTGGATCCGAACCTGGCTACGGGTGCTGTTTTTTATGAAATCTGTTTCTTCTCCCTGTGACTGCGTGTGTTTTCTCTGAGTCCTCCCACACTCCAAAGATTTGCAGGTTAATTGGCTTCTGTAAATTGTCCCTAGTGTGCAGGATAGAACTGGTGTACTGATCACTGGTCAGCATGAACTTGTTGGGCAGAGTGGCCTGTTTCTGCACTGTATCTCTCATGTCTAAAGTTCCAGCATGGAAACTGATCAGCATTAAAGATGTTTTAAAATTCTGTCATATATTAATTGTTGTGCATTTTTTCTTATTTTTATTAACATTTTTGTTCTCCTTTTCTAAAAGTGAAAAAGGCGATTGACCTGAAGTCTCGAGGAGTCAAGATGCTTCCCAGCAAGGACAGCAACCACAAGAATACCGTCTGTAAGTCTTTTTCCAATATTGAACTGTCAGCCATTAACTTTTTCTGGTGATTATCCCGCAAAGATTTTTTGAATTAAAATTCTGCTCATGTTTCCTGTAAGTAAAATGTTTTGTTAATGATGTGATATAGCATAGCTTTATTACTGCATCCGTTCTGCAATGAGTTATATATTCCTCTTCTCTGCTCTTTTTTGGCATTTCCTTCGGTCATGTGAGTACTGGTTGACGTATTGTTTACATGACAGAAGTGACTTTGGTGGTGGGAGCAAGTTGTTCGTCAGTCACTTGCTATTTTAACCTCGTGAGAATATCAACTAGTGTCTACATTTACGTTCTGCACATTCAGTTCCAAGAGTACAACCTGCAGGGATAACGCACGGATGAATGTAGTGCTTGTTCCTGAAGACCACTTTGATTAGACTCTAGAGGCACATTGCGGAAACAGGCCCTTTGGCCCACCAAGCCCGCACCGACCGGCGATCACTCCCATACACAAGCACTATCCTACACATCAGTGAAAATTTATAATTTTCTGAAGCTAAGTAGCCAACAAACCTGCACGTCTTTGGAATGTGGGAAGAAACCAGAGCACCCAGAGAAGACTCAGATAGGTCACGGGGAAAACGTACAAACTTAGTACAGACAGCACCCGTGGTCAGGATTGAACCTGGGTCTCTGGTGCTGTGAGGCAGTAGGTCTACCCACTGCACCACTGTGCCGCCAATGGCTGGCATGATCCCCGTGGTCTTGATTAAACAATGAACAGTTATCTAAGCAAAAGCCTTTGTTATTGGTATATTCATTATTTTTGCTTGATTTGGGACATCTCCACAAGCCCGTTGAAGCTTTCATTGTCTGATTTATTATTTAGGGGAAGTTAAAAAGCTCTGAACTGATATCATTTTTAATGGGAGACTCCAAGCTGGTCGAGATCTCAATTGATCCACAGTGTGACTTTAAACCTGATTACCTTGTAGAATATATCAACAATCATTACATTAATAATATATAATCATGGTTTTATTGCAAATAACATTGGATGTGCTGCAATGTTTCCAAATGTAATAACTACATTAGCATTGTAATGATAAAATATATTTATATTTGGCATCAAACAAGTCATTTTGTCAACTACAGTGACTTGCAAGTAGGTTTTGTGCAACTTTTCAATTTTTAATGGGACTTCGATTGATAGAGCATTAAAAATACATATCAAATAAAATACAGGCTCCACTGACATTGCATGGTTTACTGGTCAACTGGGAAGATTGGAAGCACAACGACTTTTCAGAGTCATTGTGGAACTGAATTGGATAGCGGCACAATCACAATTGTGGTCTCAGGTGCAAAGATGTCTTCATCTATTCAAAGATACAAAGGTGACACCAATATTTCAAGTGAATCACAAAAATAGAAGAGTAAAGTAACAAAGTGTAAGAATGTATTCATTGCTGACAGATTAACAAATGAATTAAATTGACATTAAGCTTAATAAATATCGGCAGAAATTTGTCCTGGACCAGCCACATTGGAGCAATGGCCAGGAAAGCAAACCAACTCCCCTACTCCAGGGAAGGCTTAGGAAGTTTTGCATGTCCCGAACAAACCCACCCCAACATCTACAGATACGTCATAGAAAGCATTTTATCAGGATGCATCTATGGGAACATCCAAAGCTGTAAGAAATTACAGTGAGTTTTAAACATAGCCAAAACCATCATGCAAACCAACCTCGCTTCTATTGACTCCATCTACACTTTGGCAAGGCCAGCAACATAATTAAGGACTAGTTTCACCCCAGTCAATCCCTCTTCTCCCCTCTCCCATCTGACAAGAGGTACAGAAGTGTGAAAACGCACACCTCCAGATTCAGGGACAGTTTCCTCCCAGCTGTTATCATGTAACTGAACCATCCGATCACAGACTAGAGAGTGATCCTGACCTACCATCTACCTAGTTGGAGACCCTCGACCTACCTTTAAAATAACTTTATTGAACTTTATCTTACAGTAAACATTATACCATTTATCCTGTATCTGTACACTGTGGCCGGTTTAATTGTAATCATGTGTAGTCTTTTCTTTGACTGGATAGAACTCACACAAAAGCTGTTCACAGTACCTCGATACATGTGACAATAATAAACTATACTAAACTCCAGATTTTTAAGGAATCCTATTTTTTTTTCAAACATGATTCCTCTTAGGGTACAGTATTGATAAAAAATTACACAACTGGAGTTTACAGATCAGGCAGCATTTGTGGATTGTGGAATAAAGGTAACGTACATCACTAGAGGGACACAAAGTACTGGAGTAACTCAGCGGGTCAGGCTGCATCTCTGGAAAAAATGAATAGGTAATCAGTCTGAAGAAGGGTCTGGACCTGAAACGTCACCTATCTACGTTCTCCAGAGATGCTGCCGGACTCGATGAAGTATTCCAGCACTTTGTATCTATCCGTGTTCCCCTGAAATGCTGCCTGACCTGCTGACTTACTCCCGCACTTTGTGTCGTGTATTAACCAGCATCTGCATTTCCTTGTTTCTACATTTCGTCTGCTCCACTGCGAAATTCATTCAAGGTATGCCGACTTTGCAGAAGTTCTCCTCCTCACCCCGACGGGAGTTCTGCGAGATTCTCTCTCACTGTTCCCCCTGTGTGATTCCTGCTGCTCTCCTGCTCGATAAAATCAACATTGATCCTCTCTGTCAGAATGTACATCTGCACCACATGTAACACAATCAATAATACACAAAAGAGATGAGGGAAAAGCATCTAACATTTGAAAGCACCTAAACCAGGCGTGGGGAACATTTTCATGTTGGAATGCCGCATTACGTTAGCTGTAATCTTATAAGGCCGCATCCATGAAACTTCAATTAGATACACTTCAAAATGTACATTATTTAGTAACAATCTAACTACTATGTACTAACTTCAAGAAAATGAAAAAAAAGTTTATTCTAAAGTTAACTAACCTTTTAACGACTTTGTTGTGACTGCTTTTTGTGGGAAACCATTTGAATATTTGGTTGCAACATGGAGGTACAGTGTTTCAGATGATCTTCCAGATGAGTATACGTCATTTGTGACCTTAAGGGCGTCTTGATTTGGGTTAGGTTGGAGAATGCAGATTTGCAGCAATAAGATTAAAATTAAAATAATAAAGGACCAACAAAAAGATATTAATAAAAATAAAAGGATTTGTTCTACAAAATTTGGATTCATTCAAAAGGCCGCACTTAATGGCCTAGAAGGCCACACGCAGGTTCCCCACCCCTAACCTAAACCAACTCCAAACCAATGAGGCAAACTAGAGACATGTTGGTTTGTATCGAAGTTCGTAAGTCATAGGAGCAGAATTAGGCCATTCAGCTGTCGAGTCAACTCGGCCTTTCAATCATGGATGATCTATCTTTCCCTCTCAACCCCATTCCTGCCTTCTCCCTGTAATCCATACTAATCAAGAATCTGTCAAACTCCACCTTAAAAATACCCAGTGACTTGGCCTCCACAACCGTCTGTGGCAATGAACTCTGCAGATACACCACCATCTGACTAAAGAAATTCCTCCTCATCCTCCTTTCTAAAAGTATGTTCTTTTATGCTGAGGCTGTGCCCTCTGGTCCTAGACTCTCTACATCCACCCTCTCCAGACTTTTCACTATTCGGTAAGTTTCAATGAGGTCCCTCATCTTTCTAAACTCCAGCGAGTGCAGCCCCAGTGCCATCAAACGCCATGTTACAGAGCAGTTTCTATTATGCACAAAAAAGGAGAGAGACCAAGCATCTATCATTTGAAAGCACCAAAACCAACACCAAACCAATGAGGCAAACTAGAGACATGTTGGGTTGTACCTCTGTAGCAATTTGTTTCACCAAATATCCTCAGGTGGTTTTGTGCAACAGATGGTGGACTATTTTGATAAGTCAGTGGTGTGAACATAGTTTGCTGAAGAAGCCAAGCTGCTTTGACACAGGGCATGTCAAGAATAACACCATGCCAGGAGCAAGTGGACACATCAGCCTCATGGTCTGTTCATTTGGCAACTCCCGTAACAAAATTGGGCAGATATATATGTTGCATCAGATCTCCACATTCCTTGCCTTAGATTTTATAGGAATCGTAAGGGTAACCTTTTAATGCAAAGGGTGGTAGGTGTACGGAACAATCTGCCGGAGGAGGTAGTTGAGGCAGGGACTATCGCAACGTTTAAGAAGCAAGTAGACAGGTACATGGATAGGACAGGTTTAGAGGGATATGGGCCACACACAGGCAGGGTGGACTGTTTTATTTCCCAATGAACAATGAAATTCACCAGTCAGCACCGGCTACAATCCATGAGTGTAGATGGCCAGTGAGGGAAAATTGGGCCAAAGAGTATGTTTCTAGACTGTACGACTCTATAACTCTTTCTGACTCTACGACTCTAGTCTTTGGCATTATTTTCAAACTGGTCATGAAGCACTTGTTGATTTTGCTTGGAGTTATTTTCAGAAGTACAGCAGGTTAAAATCATGTTGTTGCATGTCTGTGTTTCCCACTCATTGGTGCTGTTTGCCATTCTGATTGGCATGGAATGTGAAAGATCTTTATGGGCCTGTCCCACTTAGGCAATTTTTCCGGCGAACAAACTCCGTACAGACAGCTGCCGGAGTCAGGATTGAACCCAGGTCTCTGCTGCTGTAAGGCAAAGCTCTACTTACTGCTGCATCACAGTGCCGTCCCTATTTACCTATTTTTAAATAAAACACCAAGTGCTGGAGTAGCTCAGCGGGTCACACAGCATCTCTAGAGAACATGGATAGGTGAGGTTTTGGGTCGAAAACCCTTCTGCAGACTATCTTGTCTGATCATATCTACCAGATATGACATTGGTGGCTTTTAGATAGGCGCATGGAGATGAAGGGAATGAGGGTGATATTCATCATGTACAGGCAGAGGAGAGTTTAATCTGAGATTATGTTTGGCAGGGACATTGAGGGCACAGCATAGAAACGTGCCCTTCCACCAACTACACCCATGCTGACCATTTAGGCGCAAATACGGAGTTTGACAGATTCTCGATTAGTACAGGTGTCAGGGATTATGGGGAGAAGGCAGGAGAATAGGGTTGAGAGGAAGGATAGATCAGCCATGATTGAATAGCGGAGTAGACTTGCTGGGGCCAAATGGCCTAATTTTGCTCCGATAAGTGATGTATATATATATATATATATATATATATATATATATATATATATATATATATATATATATATATATATATATATATATATATATATATATAGATAGAGAGAGAGAGAGAGAGAGAGAGAAAGAGAGAGGAACTTTTCGCACCTCGCATTCAGTAGTTATTATATCGGAATCTTAGAGATCCATGGTTAGAGTTGTCCTTTCCCTTGAGCCTGTTGGTAAGAAGACCAGTTAAGAAATTACAGTGGCATAGTGCATAGTATTGCTTTGCAAGATAATGTTCTTGTTTTTGACCTTGATGTTTTTGTCTGTTCTGGTTGACGGTCTTTTTCATTACTTAGAGTAATGAGTGCTACCTTTTGTAATCGGCTTTGTAGCAGGAGTCAGCTGTATTCCCATCTCGTTTTCATAGAATTACTTCAACTAATGTGGTTAAAGGAGCAGAGGTTGGCATTGTCTGCCACAGTTTTCTCTCTATCTTAAGAAGTTCACAATCACCTCGTTGCTGATATCTTCTGGACCTGGTGCCCTGGGATTATGTTGCTTCACCAACACAATTAAGTACTCAGTTATCTAATTTCCTTCCAAGCAGTCAAAACCCATTGATACATTCACCAGGACAGACTACTGGCAAGTGCTTTAAACAACAATTGGATGTAAGAGAAAGTAATGAGATTAGATGAGGGTTGTGGTGAATGGAGTGTTCAACCAAAATAGCATAAATGTCCCTTTGAGTCATAGTTACACAGCACAAAAGTAGCTCGATTGACTCCACAACAACCATGAAGCACTCACTTGCACAATTCTAACACGGCTGCTTCACCAACTTACTGGAAAGCCGATTAAAAGCAACGGATCTGCCTAAAATTAAATTTCTAGATTGGGTGTAGCTATGGATCGAACTTGGGCCTGGGCTGCTGTGAGGCAGCATCTCTCATATGTTTCTGTAATACACGAAAAATAAGAGGGAAAAGCATGTAATATTTGAAAGCACCTAAACCAACGGCAAAATTATGAGGCAAACCAGAGACATGTTGGTTTGTATCTAAGTTCGTAAGATCTTGGAGCAGACTTAGGCCATCAAGTCTACACCACCATTCAATCGTGACAGATCTATCTTTTCCTCTCAACCCCATTCTCCTGCCCATCTCCCCATGGCCGGCGGAGTGGTCCTCTTCTAGGGGGCCATCCTCTGCGACCGAGCGCTGGGCTTCGGGAGGGACGCTGTGGAGCTGTGAGGGAAGGGGGACACCCGCCTAGCCAGCCAGATCAGCCGAATCAACCTTAGCGATCAATGGGGTGACAGATCGCCCTCACACCCAGCTCTACCAGCTGTGCCACCACAAAGCCGCTGTTCCTGTACTGATATATGCTAAGTATAGATATATATCTGTACACCACTGTTAGGGCTGCAAGTTTTAAATAACAAAAGGGTATTACTGTCCAATTATTTCAAACAAAAAAATCAATGCCAGCTCGGTGGTGGCAATAGGGTGGCAGTAGAGTTGCTGCCTTACAGCACCAGTAAAGTTGGGTTCAAGAAAGGACTGCAGGTGCTGACAAACTCGAAGGTAGACAGAAATGCTGGAGAAACTCAGTGAGTGAGGCAGCATCTATGAAGCGAAGGAATAGGTGACGTTTCGGGTCGAGACCCTTCTTCAGACTGATGGGGTGTGGCGGGGGGGGGGGGGGAAGAAGATAGGAAGAGGCGGAAACAGTGGGCTGTGGGAGAGCTGGGAAGGGGAGTGGAAGGAGGGAGAAAGCAAGGACTACCTGAAATTGGAGGTCAATGTTCATTTCGCTGGGGTGTAAACTACCCAAGCTAAATATGAGGTGCTGCTCCTCCATTTTGCGGTGGGACTCACTCTGGCCATGGAGGAGGCCCAGGACAGAAAGGTCGGATACGGAATGGGAGGGGCAGTTGAAGTGCTGAGCCACCGGGAGATCAGGTTGGTTAATGCGGACTGTGCGGAGGTGTTGGGCAAAGCCTTCGCCAAGCCTGCGCTTGGTCTCACTGATGTAGAGCAGCTGATACCTAGAGCAGTGGATGCAATAGATGAGGTTGGATACTTGGGTTCGATCATGACGATGGCTACTGTCTGTACGGAGTTTGTACGTTCTTCCTGTGACCACTTGACATTTCTCCGGGTACTTCAGTTTCCTCCCACACTCCAAAGACGTACAGGTGTGTAGGTTAATTGGCTTTGGTAAAATTGTAAATTATCCCTAGTGTGTGCAGGACAATGTTAATATGCGTGGATCACTAGTCGACATGGACTGGGTGGGCCGAA
Source organism: Okamejei kenojei (assembly GCA_035221665.1). Lineage (NCBI taxonomy): Eukaryota > Metazoa > Chordata > Chondrichthyes > Rajiformes > Rajidae > Okamejei > Okamejei kenojei. Next base: position 110,831,084 of record CM069135.1, on the reverse strand, counting down.
GGGCCTGTTTCTGCGCTATATCTCTAAACTAAACCAAGTTCAGTGGTGAATTGAGATGGACAGCAAACATATACACTTGCCCAATGAAACCACGCTTGTTATCATCCACATTAATATCTGGTGGCATAGAATATCTTGCTGTGTCTACCTCCAGATTCTATGAGTTGTGTTTCCTGGGCAAAGATTGATTCACACCCTCCTCATCATCTATCATACAATCATTGACCCATTAGCTTCCGACTTCCTGCATTGGTAATTAGACTGAAACTAGGTGCTTTTGGCCACTTCTTGGTTGGAAAACTTGGTGGTTTCCAGAAGCTCTTGGCACACACGGTGGTGTTAAATCCTGCAAGTATAATAGCAAGTTTCTCGAGCTGTTTTGGCTGCTCTCCCCATAGCACATCGCCATCCAACCAATGACGTTGTTTTTATCCAAACTTTTGACAAAAAAAATTGATTGAGTTAGTCGGAGGCAGCCTTCACTAAACAAAACTTCAATGACTCTCCATGATAAACCTGTGGCTTTCTTTTTATTGGGGATCGATACTGTCTCCCCCAATTATTTCTCACAGATATGCTGTGACCACCAGCAATTCTTAGTTGACCAGCCAATGTTTACTCACACTAAACCTTTTTGAACCAGGTATTATTGCAACGTTTAATAAACATTTGGATAGGTACATAGATAGGACAGGTTCAGAAGGATATGGGCCAAACGCAGGCAGGTGGGACTAGATGTGACATGTTGGCCAGTGTGGGCAAGTTGGGCCGAAGGACATGTTTCCATGCTGTATGACTCATACAGTGAATGGCAGGACTCTGGGGAGTGTTGTAGAGCAGAGGAATCTAGCAGTACAGGTACATAGTTCCTTGAAAGTGACATCACAGGTAGATAGGGTGGTCAAGAAGGCGTTCGGCACATTGGCTTTCATCGGTCAGAGTATTGAGCATAGAAGTTGGGAGGTCAAGTTTCAGTTGTGTAAAACATTGGTGAAGCCACAATTAGAGTATTGTATTCAGTGTTAGTCACCATGATATAGGAAAGATGTTGCAAAGATGGAAAGGTTGCAGAAAAGATTCATGAGGATAATGTGGACTCGAGGGCCTGAGCTATCGGGAGAGGTTGAGCAGGCTAGGATGCTATTCCTTGGGGTGCAGGAGGATGAGGGGTGATCTTATGGAGGTGTACATGAGGAATAGATCGGGTAAATGGACAGAGTCTATGCCCTCTACTTTTAGAATCCTCTATCTTGGGGGATAAAGGCTGTGTGTTCACTTTATCCAAGCCCCTGGTGATCTTGCACACCTCACTAAGGCCACCCCTCAGCCTCCTGAGCTCCAAAGAAAAGAGTCCAAGCCTATCCAACCTCTCCTTATAACTTAAGTGTCCAAGCCCAGGTAAGATACAGGTGAATCTCTGCTGCACCCTTTCCAGCTTACAGACATCTTACCTCAAGTCATTCTGAACATGTAGGACGAATTTCACCTTTTAATTGTCATCAGACTTAAACTGTCTTACAGGAACAGTTTCAGCAAACAGACTGGAGTCTGTTTGCCACCCAGGCCACCTTCAACTCCCATGTGGACATTAACTCATACACCTCAACCGTTCTGGACTACATAAAATTCTGCACGGACAACGTCACTACACACAAAGTAATAAGGACCTTCCCTAACCAGAAGCCGTGGATGAACAGGGAGGCAGACTCCTGCTGAAGGCTCGCGACGCCGCTTTTAAATCTGGCGATGCTGAGGGTTACAGCTCATCCAGGGCCAATCTGAAAAAGGGAATCAGGAATGCTAAACTTAATCACAAACGGCGGATTGAGGAGCATTTCCGAAATAAACTCTGACCCCAGGCGCATGTGGCAAGGAATCAAATCCATTGCCGATCACCATAAAGTTAACACTCCCCCCCCAGACAATGCCTCCCTTCCTGACGAGCTAAACTATTTCTACGCCCGCTTCGACGGGACAACAAAACTCCTGCCATCAAAGGTGCTCCACCATGAACAACCCTCAGTCTCTCCACCTCTGCTGTTCAGGATGCACTGAGCAAGGTGAATGAGCACAAAGCTGCCGGCCCCGATGGCATCCCGGGCGGGTGCTCAGGGCATGTGCTGGACAACTATCCCTGGTCCTCATGACATCTTCAATCTGTCACTGGCCCAGGGTGTCGTCCCCACTTGCCTCAAGACATCTACCATTGGCCAGTGCCCAAACAATCAGCGACAGGGAGTCTCAACGAGGCCAGTGCACTCACCCCTGTCATCGCCAAGTGCTTCGAGCGGCTGATCTTGGCTCACCTCAAAGCCAGCCTCCCCCCCTCACTGGACCCCCATCAGTTTGCCTACCGGACCAATAGGTCAACAGAAGACGCCATATCTGCGGCCCTACACTCTGCCCTGACCCACATGGACAGCAATAACACCTACATCAGGCTGCTGTTCATCGACTTCAGTTCCGCCTTTAACACTGTCATACCGCTAGCTTGATCACCAAACTCAGCGGTCTTGGCATCTCCACTTCCCTCTGCAATTGGACACTGGATTTCCTCACTAACAGACCCCAGTCTGTTAGGATCAACAACCTCACCTCCTCCACTATAACACTGAACACTGGCGTGCCACAAGGCTGTGTGCTCAGTCCTCTCCTCTACTCTCTCTTCACCCATGACTGCATCCCTAAGTTTAGCTCCAACGCCATCATAAAATTTGCCGACGACACCACGGTGGTAGGACTGATCAGCGATAACGACGAGTCAGCCTACAGGGAGGAGGTCCAGCACCTGACAACCTGGTGTGCCAATAACAACCTCGTCCTTAACTCCCAAAAGACGAAGGAGATCATTGTCGACTTCAGGAAGAACAGAGGGGGCAGACACACCCCCATCCATATAAACGGGACTGAGGTGGAGCGGGTCTCCAACTACAAATTCCTCGGGGTACACATCTCGGAGGATCTGTCCTGGTCCCTCAACACCTCCAAGCTGGTCAAAAAGGCGCAGCAGCGCCTTTATTTCCTGAGGAGGCCCAAAAAAGCCCACCTGTCCCCCCAGATCCTGACCAACTTCTACCGCTGTACCATCGAAAGCATCCTGACCACCTGCTTTACGGTCTGGTACAGCAGTTGCACCGTAGCAGACAGGAAGGCACTACAACGGGTGGTGAGAACCGCCCAGCACATCATCGGTGCCCCGCTCCTGCTTTGGATGCCCTCACCGGAAACGGTGTCTGAGACGGGCTGGGAAGATCATCAAGGACCCCTCCCACCCTAACCATGAACTGTTTGTCCTCCTACCATCGGGGAGGCGGTACAGGAGCCTCAGGTCCCGCACCAGCAGGATGAGGAGTAGCTTCTACAATAACACGATCGCACTGCTGAACTCGGAGTCCCGCCGATAGATTCCCACATCTGTATTTATTTATCTGCATTTATCTAAACATTGCTATCACTACGTATTGACACTAAACTGCATTTCGTTGTACCCATACTTGTATCTGTGCAATGACAGAATTGAATTGACTTAAACCTGGAATCCCTTGCCTTATAATGTTCTGTGGCCAACCTTGTGGTCTGCGGAGCTTCAGGAAAAAAACGTATTTTATCAAGGGAAGCCGGGAATGGGTTGGAATTGACATTGAATGAAAGAAAGTGTTGTGACTAGGATTAAGGCGTGTATTTATTGGTTGGTTGTCTCTTTGTGTCCATTCTCCACGGTCTCAAGCACAGTGCTTGAAATTGGATTGGCTATTTAATCTATTGGATCAATGATTTGTAAAGATTCAATATTGACTCTTGGCTCTTGTACGTTGGGGGAATTAAATCCTTCTGCAAAAAGACATTCAGACATTGGTAAATAGTGGACGATCCACTCATTTTCTTCATTTATAGTCTTTTTTTTGGAGTTACTGTAGAAATAGGCCCTTTGGCCCACCGAGTCCACGTCAACCAGTGATCACCCATACACTAGTTCTATCCTACTTACTAGGGTCAAGTTACAGAAGCCAATTAACCTGCAAACCTGGACATCTTTGGAGTGTGGGAGGAAATTGGAGCAACCAGACAAACCCCATTCAGTCAGAGGGAGAACATGCAAACTCCGTACAGACAGCACCCGTACTCAGGATCTAACTTGGGTCTCTGGTGCTGTAGGGCAACAACTGTACCGCCACATCGCCGTGCTGCCCAAAGGAAGTTCCAAGGAAAGTACACTGTATCGTTCTTCTTTTACGACACAAATTTATCAGCTTGTACTCCCACTTTAACAAATTGTGTACCTGAAACTTCAAATGGAGTAAAACCATATAATGTTGAAGTTTTACTATTATAGACAATAGACAATAGGTGCAGGAGTAGTCCATTCGGCCCTTCGAGCCAGCACTGCCAATCAATGTGATCATGGCTGATCATCCCCAATCAGTACCCCGTTCCTGCCTTCTCCCCATGTCCCCTGACTCTGCTATCTTTAAGAGCCCTATCTAGCTCTCTCTTGAAAGTATCCAGAGAACCTGCCTCCACCTCCCTCTGAGGCAGAGAATTCCACAGACTCACCACTCTCTGTGCGAAAAAGTATTTCCTCGTCTTCGTTCTAAATGGCTTACCCCTTATTCTTAAACTGTGGCCCATGGTTCTGGACTATCCCAACATCGGGAACATTTTTCCTGCCTCTAGCATGTCCAAACCCTTAATAATCTTATATGTTTCAATAAGATCCCCTCTCATCCTTCTAAATTCCAGTGTACAAGCCCAGCCGCTCCATTCTCTCAGCGTATGACAGTCCCGCCATTACAAGGTTAATCCCGTTGTAATTAACCTTGTAAACCAACGCTGCACTCCCTCAAGAGCAAGAATGTCCTTCCTCAAATTAGGGGACCAAACCTGCACACAATACTCCAGGTGTGGTCTCACTAGGGCTCCTACACTCGACTCCTCTTAAGGCCAACATGCCATTCGCTTTCTTCACTGCCTGCTGTACCTGCATGCTTACTTTCATAGACTGACTATGCATACATTTGCTCACATTTTTCCTTCTAAGTTCAAATTACGGAGTGGCAAACTTTACTCAGCTTGTACCCTGTACTTGTTTGAAGTATGATTTCAAAGCTAACCATATTAGAAACATAGAAACATAGAAAATAGATGCAGGTGTAAGCCATTCGGCCCTTCGAGCCTGCACCGCCATTCAATATGATCATGGCTGATCATCCAACTCAGTATCATGTACCTGCCTTCTCTCCATACCCCCTGATTCCTTTAGCCACAAGGGCCACATCTAACCCTCTTAAATATAGCCAATGAAATGGCCTCAACTACCTTCTGTGGCAGATAATTCCAGAGACTCACCACTCTCTGTGTGAAAAATGTTTTCCTCATCTCGGTCCTAAAAGACTTCCCCCTTATCTTTAGACTGTGACCGCTTATTCTGGACCTCCCCAAAATCGGGAACAATCTTCCTGCATCTAGCCTATCCAACCCGTTAAGAATTTTGTAAGTTTCTATAAGATCCCCCCTCAGTCTTCTAAATTCTAGCGAGTACAAGCCAAGTCTATCCAGTCTTTCCTCATATGAAAGTCCTGACATCCCAGGAATCAGTCTGGTGAACCTTCTCTGTACCCCTTCTATGGCAAGAATGTCTTTTCTCAGATTTGGAGACCAAAACTGTACGCAATACTCCAGGTGTGGTCTCACCAACACCCTGTACAACTGCAGTAGAACCTCCCTGCTCCTATACTCAAATCCTTTCGCTATGAATGCTAACATACCATTTGCTTTCTTCACTGCCTGCTGCACCTGTATGCCTACTTTCAATGATTGGTGTACCATGACACCCAGGTCTCGTTGCATCTCCCCTTTTCCTAATTTGCCACCATTAAGATAATAGTCGACCCTCCTGTTTTTGCCACCAAAGTGGATAACCTCACATTTATCCACATTATACTGCATCTGCCATGCATTTCCCACTCACCCAGCCTATCCAAGTCACCTTGCAGCCTCCTAGCATCCTCCTCACACCTAACACTATCCCCCAGCTTAGTGTCATCCGCAAACTTGGAGATGTTGCATTCAATTCCCTCGTCCAAATCATTAATATATATTGTAAATAGCTGGGGTCCCAGCAGTGAGCCTTGCGATACCCCACTAGTCACTGCCTGCCATTCTGAAAAGGACGCGTTTACTCCTACTCTGTGCTTCCTGTCTGCCAGCCAGTTCTCTATCCACATCAATACTGAACCCCAAATGCCGTGTGCTTTAAGTTCGTATTCTAATCTCTTATGTGGGACCTTGTTTAAAGCCTTCTGAAAGTCTAGATATAACACATCCACTGGTTCTCCCTTATCCACTCTGCTAGTTACATCCTCAAAAAATTCTATAAGATTCGTCAGAAATGATTTACCTTTCGTAAATCCATGCTGACTTTGTCTAATGATTTCACCACTTTCCAAATGTACTGCTATTCCATCTTTAATAACTGACTCTAGCAGTTTCCCCACTACCGATGTTAGACTAACTGGTCTGCAATTCCCGTTTTCTCGCGCCCTCGTTTTTTAAAAATTGGGGTTACATTAGCTACCCTCCAATCCTCAGGAACTAATCCAGAATCTAAGGAGTTTTGAAAAATTATCACTAATGCATCCACTATTTCTGTGGCTACTTCCTTGAGTACTCTGGGATGCAGACTATCTGGCCCTGGGGATTTATCGGCCTTTAATCCATTCAATTTACCCAACACCACTTCTCAGCTAACCTGGGTTTCACTCAGTTCCTCCACCTTATTTGACCCCCGGTCCCCTGCTATTTCTGGCAGATTATTTATGTCTTCCTTAGTGAAGACAGAACCAAAGTAGTTATTCAATTGGTCTGCCATGTCCTTGTTCCCCATGATCATTTCACCTGTTTCTGACTGCAAGGGACCTACATTTGTTTTAACTAATCTCTTTCTCTTCTCATATCTATAAAAACGTTTGCAGTCAGTTTTTATGTTCCCTGCCAGTTTTCTTTCATAATCTATTTTCCCTTTCCTAATTAAGCCCTTTGTCCTCCTCTGCTGAACTCTGAATTTCTCCAAGTGCTCTGGTAGGCTGCTTTTTCTGGCTAATTTGTATGCTTCATCTTTTGTTTTTATACTATCTCTGATTTCACTTGTTATCCATGGATGCACTACCTGCCCTGATTTATTCTTTTGCCAAACTGGGGTGAACAATTGTTGTAGTTCATCCATGCAGTCTTTAAATACCTTCCATTGCACATCCACTGTCAACCCTTTAAGAAACACTTGTCAGTCTCTCTTGGCCAATTCTCTTTTCATACCTTCAAAGTTTACCCTTGTTTCTGACTTAATTATGTCACTCTCCATCCTAATGAAGAACTCAACAATATTATGGTCACTCTTGCCCAAGGGGCCACGCACAACAAGACTGCTAACTAACCCTTCCTCATTACTCAATACCCAGTCTAGAATAGCCTGCTCTCTCGTTGGTTCCTCTACATGTTGGTTTAGAAAACTGTTCCGCATACATTCCAAGAAATCCTCTTCCTCAGCACCCCTGCCCATTTGATTCACCCAATCTGTATGTAGATTGAAGTCACCCATTATAACTGTTTTACTCTTTTGTACGCATTTCTGATTTCCTGTTTGATGCCATCCCCAACTCCACTACTACTGTTAGGTGGCCTGTACACAACTCCTGCTAGCGTTTTCTGCTCCTTAGAATTTCGCAGCTCTACCCATATCGATTCCACATCCTCCAAGCTAATGTCCTTCCTTTCTATTGCATTAATCTCCTCTCTCACCAGCAACGCTACCCCACCTCCCTTTCCTTTCTGTCTATCCCTCCTGAATATTGAATATCCCTGGATGTTCAGCTCCCAGCCTTGGTCCCCCTGGAGCCACGTCTCCGTGATCCCAACTATAGCATAGCCATTAATAGCTATCTGCACATTCAACTCGTCCACCTTATTACGAATGCTCCTCGCATTGAGACACAAAGCCTTCAGGCTTGTTTTTACAACACTCTTCCTCCTTATACAATTATATTGACAAGTGGTCCCTTTTGATTTTTGCCCTGGAAACCCACCACCTCTTATTCTCTGTTTATTATTTTTTCTTCTTTCCCTCCTACATGTTGGGTCTGAGTGCTTCCCTTCTCTGCCTCCTGCCTCAGACCCTGTCTACTGGCTTTCTCTATTTGAGTCCCTCCCCCCAACCGTTCTAGTTTAAAGTCCCCCCCGGTAGCCTTTGCAAATTTCCCTGCCAGGATACTGGTCCCCCTCGGGTTCAAGTGCAACCCGTCCTTTTTATACAGGTCACTCCTTCCCCAAAAGAGGTTCCATTGATCCAGAAACCTGAATCACTGCCCTCTGCACCAGTCCTTCAGCCAGACATTTATCCTCCACCTTGCTCCATTCCTACTCTCACTGTCGCGTGGCACAAGAAGTAATCCTGAGATTGTTATGTTTGCGGTTATTTTCCTTAACTCTCTTCGTAACTCCCTAAATTCTCCTTTCAGGATCTCTTCTCTTTTTTTACCTATGTCATTGGTGTCAATATGTACCACGACCCCAGGCTCCTCTCCCTCCCTTTTCAGGATATATTGGACATGTTCAGACACATCCCGGATCCTGGCACCAGAGAGGCAAACTACCATCCGGGTCTCCGGACTGCGTCCACAGAATCGCCAATCTGACCCCCTAACTATAGAGTCCCCTATTACTAATGCCCTCCTCTTCTTTTCCTTACCCTTCTGAGCAACAGGGCCGGTGTCTGTACCGCAGGCCAGGTCGCTGCTGCTACCCCCAGGTAGGCTGTCCCGCCCAACAGCACTCAAACAGGAGTACTTATTTCCAAGGTGTACAGCCACTGGTGTACTCTCTAGCGCCCGCCTCTGCCCCTTGCCTCTCCTAACCGTGACCCACTTGTCTGCCTCCTGTGGTTTTGGAGAGACTACCTCCCTGTAACCCCTCTCTATGACCTCCTCACTCTCCCTGACCAGACGGAGGTCAACGAGCTGCTGATCCAGGTTCCTTACACACTCCTTTAGGAGCCCCATCTCGACACACCTGGCGCAGATGTGGACTTCTGGAGGGCTACCCGACTCTATGACCTCCCACATCTGACATCCAGAACAGTAAGCTGCCCTGGCACTCATACTTCCCTTAACCTAGATACAACACAAAATACAATATACAATGCAAAAATACAATACAAAATGCAAAGTACAGTACACTACAAACTGCTGGAATCTGACTGCCAATCAGCTGCGTGCTCAAGTCCACCAATCAGCGGCTTCCTCAAGCCCAGTTGATTGAATCGAACGTTACGGATTTAGAACGTTACGGATTTCCCTCACGGCTCTGGGCCTCTGTACTCGTAAGCTCACCACTCGGACATTGCTCCTCCCTCACCAACGGCTCCTGGGCCTCTGTAAAAACAAAGCCCCGCGCTCGGGTTTTAAGCTTACCGCTCGGACGTAGCTCCTCCCTCACCAACGGCTCCTGGGCCTCTGTAAAAACAAACATATTCTTCATTGTGAGTGCATTGTTTACTAATTTTGATACTGAATCCTGTATTTTCAAGTCACGATCATTGAGGTAGATTCAAAGTTGCTCCTTGGTAAATGCATCTTTCTTTAGTCTAGTTTAGTTTAGAGATACAGTGCGGATACAGGCCCACTGTCTGTGCTGACCAGTAATCCCCGCACACAAATACTATCTAACACACCTGGGAGAATTCATTATTTTTACCAAGCCAATGAACTTACAAACGTGTCGGAAGGAGAAACAGATGCTGGTTTACACTAAAGATAGACACAAAATACTGGATTAACTCAGCAGGGCAGTCAGCATCTCTGGATGGCAGGAATGGGTGACGTTTCGGGTCAAGACCCTTCTTTATACTGAGAGTCAGGAGAGAGTGAGACGTACCCCGTCTCTCAGTCTGAAGAAAGGTCTCGAAACATCATTCATTCTTTCTATCCATAGATGCCGCCTGTCCCGCTGAGTTACTCCAACATTTTGTGCCCAACTTACAAACCTGTATGTCTTTGTAGTTTTGGAGAAATCTGGAGCACCTGGAGCAAACCCACGCTGTCACAGGGAGAAAGTCCAAAATCCATATAGACACCACCTATGTTCAGGATCAAACCCGGGTCTCTGGCGCTGTTAGGCAGCAACTCGATCACTACGCAACTGTGCAGGTTCTTGTTCAGAGAAGCAGAATTGTACTGTTTCCTATTCTGGACATTTCTCAGCTAACACAATCTCTTTGATTCTGTGTAACTTAATTTTATCAAGTTTTTTTTTTTAACAGCATCTCTGGAAATAACTCGGGAAATCAATACTCAGAATACAATTATCAAGATGTTGAATTATTTTCTCCAAGTTTCCATTAACTTGGATAGATATAACACATCCTTTACAAGTGTGTGCTGGAAGATCTTAACCAACTCCCGTCTTGTTAAGTGATTCAATTTCTTTAGTTTATGGAATCTTTTCCTTTTTCAGTGTAGGGCCAGTACTATTATGATTTATATTGACAACATTTTGAACTCTGATCGAACAGTGTGAAAATGCAAAACTCCAGATTCAGGGACATTTTCTTCCCAGCTGTCATCAGGCAGCTGAACCATCATATCACCAACTAGAGAGCGGTCCCGACCTATTATCTACCTCATTGGAGGCTCTTGGACTATCTTTAATTGTACTTTATTGGACTTTATCTTGCAGTAAACGTTTAGTTTAGTTTAATTTATTGTCACGTGTACCGAGGTAGTGCAAAGCCTTTGTTGCATATTATCCAGTCAGGAGAAAGACAATACATGATTACAATCAACCCATTTACAGTGTATAGATGCATGAGTGAGCTGGAAGGGAATAACGTTTAGTGCAAGGTAAAACCAGCAAAGTCCGATCAAAAATAGTCCGTGTGTCATCAAAAAGGTACAGTGCCCTCCATAATGTTTGGGACAAAGACCATCATTTATTTATTTGCCGCTGTACTCCACAATTTGAGATTTGTAATAGAAAAAATCACATGCAGTTAAAGTGCACATTGTCAGATTTTATTAAAGCCCATTTTTATACATTTTGGCTTCACCATATAGAAATTACAGATGTGTTTATACATAGTCCCCCCATTTCAGGGACTATAATGTTTGGGATACATGGCTTCACAGGTGTAAGAGTGTTCTCGGCACCTAGTCTTTCCTCCAATCTTTCCATCACCTTGGAAACCTTTTATTGCTGTTTATCAACATGGGGACCAAAGTAGTGCCAATGAAAGTCAAAGAAGCCAATATGAGACTGAGAAACAAGAATAAAACTGTTAGAGACATCAGCCAAACCTTAGGTTTAACAAAATCAACTGTTTGGAACATCATTTAGTAGAAAGAGAGCACTGGTGAGCTTACTAATAAGAAGACCTCCACAGCTGATGACAGAAGAATTCTCTCTATAATAAAGAAAATCCCTAAACACCTGTCCGACAGATCAGAAACACTCTTCAGGAGTCAGGTGTGAATTTGTCAATGACCACTGTCTGCAGAAGACTTCATGAACAGAAATACAGAGGTTACACTGCAAGATGCAAACCACTTGTTAGCCACAAAAATAGGATAGCCGGGTTACAGTTTTTGCCAAGAAGTACTTAGAAGAGCAACCACAGTTCTGGAAAAAGGTCTTGTGGACAGATGAGACGAAGATTAACTTATATCAGAGTGATGGCAAGAGCAAAGTATGGAGGAGAGAAGGAACTGCCCAAGATCCAAAGCATACCACCTCATCTGTGAAACACAGTGGTGAGGGTGTTATGGCCTGGGCATGTATGGCTGCTGAAGGTACTGGCTCACTTATCTTCATTGATGATACAACTGCTGATGGTAGTAACATAATTAAATCTGAAGTGTATAGACACATCCTATCTGCTCAAGTTCAACCAAATGCCTCACAGCTCATTGGCCGCCGGTTTATTCTACAGCAAGACAATGATCCCAAACATACTGCTAAAGCAACAAAGGAGTTTTTCAGAGCCAAAAATTGGTCAATTTTTGAGTGGCCAAGTCAATCACCCGCTCTGAACCCATTTGAGCATGCCTTTCATATGCTGAAGAGAAAACTGAAAAGGACTAGCCCCCAAAACAAGCATAAGCTAAAGGTGGCTGCAATACAGACCTGGCAGAGCATCTGAAGATTGCAGACTTTAAGAAGTCATTGTATGCAAGGGATATGCAACAAAATACTAAACATGACAGCTTTCATTTACATGACATTGCTGTGTCCCAAACATTATGGTATCCTGAAATGGGGGGACTATGTATAAACACTGCTGTAATTTCTACATGGTGAAACCAAAATGTGTAAAAATGGGCTTTATTGAAATCTGACAATGTGCACTTTAACCATGTGATTTTTTTCTATTACAGATCTCAAATTGTGGAGTACAGAGGCAAATAAATAAATGATGGGTCTTTGTCCCAAACATTATGGCGGGTACTGTGGAGAGTAGCTCAAGACTGCTCTCTGGTTGTGGTAGGATTATTCAGTTGCCTGAATCTGGTGATGTGCGTTTTCACACATTATTCGCATTATACTGTATCTGTACACTGGATGGCTCGATTGTAATCATGTATAGAAAAAAACTGCCGATTCTGGTTTATACTGAAGATATACACAAAGTGCTTGAGTAACTCAGCGGGTCAGGCAGCATCTCTGGAGAAAAAGGATGGGTGACATTTTGGTCAGGACCCTTCTTCTAACTGTAATCTTTTGCTGATTGGACAACACATTTCACAAAAGCTTTATACTGCACCTCGGTACATGTGACTATAACTAAACTAAACTTCTATACCTGTGGCTGTTTCGCAAATGATGCTTTGTTGTTTGCTCATATATATGCTTCACATTTTGGATTGCATGCTGTCCATTATTAGGCATTGCTAACTTTCCAGCAACTTTTATTTAGTACAATGGGGTGTACAGAATGACGAAAAGGGCATTTGTTACTCTTACCTTCATTGCTCAGGATATTCAGTACAGGAGTTGGGATGGCATGTTACAGCCATATTAGACATTGGTAAGGCCATATTTCGAGTACTGTCTACAGCTCTGGTTGGCTGCTATAGGAAGGATGGAATTAAAGAGGAAAAGGTGCAAAAAGATTCAAGAGGATGTTTCCAAGTTCTGGCGGATTGACTTATAAGGCGAGGTGGGATGAGCTGGGTTTGTTTTTCACTGGGGTGCAGGATGCCAATGACTGGTTAGCAAGCAACAAAACGTTTTCACTCTACCTTGCTACACATGGTAACAAACTGAATTAAACAAAGTAAACTAAACTAAACTTTTGCACTCAATAAATTGGATTCACAGTTCAAGGAATGAAATGGTTCCCAATTGAAGTAGTTTAGTTATCTTGTCGAAGAAGGTCTTATTACCATTGAAATAGTTCCTTGGTTTCTGACTCATCTTCTCCTTGCAGAAATTAACCTTCCAGTTTTTAACCATCCTTTGGCTTTCACTACTTTCATTGCATAAGGACGTGACCATTTTGTTTGGCCTCACAATAAATGATAGAATCATTAGGTTGGAGCTGATAAGGAGGACAAACACATCCCTACATATCACCTTTGCATAAATTTGGAAAAACCTTTGCTTATGTTCCAAGCAGTGTAATAAAATTCTCATCAGAAAAAGAAAATGTAATTCTTCTTTAGAGGTTTGCGGGGGATGACGGTGCTGTTGTCTTTGTAGTTGAAACGAGATTGGGATTTTTGTGCCAATAAATTGGATACCAGCCTTCAAGGTATATATTGCAGCTTGAGATAGCGTCATTTGATCTGGACATAACGCCAGGCTTTCTCATTGATAGTGCAATAAAGGCTGCAAATGCAGGCCTGTGGGCAGTGAAACACACCGCCTGTTGCTTTTATGGGTGCTGAGAGTAGAGTGAACAATGCTCTATCTATTAAGAGAGTGAGTGGGCTGGAGGGTGCTATTAGTCTGCATGAAGAACACACAACCACAGTTTTGATCTGGCATTTGGTCTGACATTCAGAAAATATAACCACAATGGCTGGAAAACTTCTGATGTTTCTTTCTTTTTAGTTTAGTTTAGAGATACCGCACGGAAACAGGCTCTTCGGCAAACGGGTCGGTGACAACCCGTGATCCCCAGATATTAACACTATCTCCCACACACACACATACTGGGTGCAATTATTAAAACCCACGTGGTCACAGGGAGAATGTACAAACTCCGTACAGACAGCATCTGGAGTCGAGATCGAACCCGGGCCTACGGCGCTGCAAATGTTGTATGGCAGCAACTCTACCGCTGTGCCACCGTGACTGCCCATGGCTCTCCAGTCTTCTATTACTGGAAGATGAAAATGTCATGGAGTAGTTTAGCACAGTCGCGCAGCAGTAGAGTTGCTCCCTTGCAGCACCTGGCAATCGGGTTTAATCTAGCTATCTGTACAGATTGTATGTGCAGAAAGGAAATACAGATGCTGGTTTAAACCGAACTTAGGTACAAAAAGCTGGAGTAACTCAGCAGGTCAGGCGGCATCTCTGGAGTAATGGGATAGGTGACGTTTGGGGTCGAGACCCTTCTTCAGACAGTGAGTCAGGGGAAAGGGAAACAAGAGATATACACGGTGATAGAGAGAGATCTGGAACAAATGAATGAAAGATATGCAAAAAAAGTAACAATGATAAAGGAAACAGGTCCTTGTTAGCTGTGGGCTAGGTGAAAACGAGTTATAGACAAGGAGGTTCAACAAGATGACTTTGAAACGAGTACAATGACTTGGGTAGGGTAGCGATGGAGAGAAAGGGAATGCAAGGGTTACTTGAAGTTAGAGCAATCAAGATTCATATTGCTGGGTTGTAAGCTGCCCAAGCAAAATATGAGATGCTGTTCCCCCAATTTGCGTTTGGTCTCACTCTGACAATGGAGGAGGCTCAGGACAGAAAGGTCAGTGTAGGAATGGGAACGGAAATTAAAGTGTTTGGCGGAGGTGCAAGTGACCTTCTGCCTAACCTGAAAAGACTGTCGGGTACTCTGGACAGAGTCGAGGGGGGAGGTATAGGGACAGGTGTTGCATCTCCTGAGGTCACAGGGGAAGGTTCCCCTGCAAACGCTGAAGATGCAACACCTGTCCGTATACCTCCTGCCTTGGCAGAAGTATGTAGTGGTTTCCATGGAAACAAAGCACACCTTGAAAGGAGGTGAGCTTGGGGAAAAAGATCAAGGTTTAATTTCAAACCTGATAACGTGGCCAATTTTCAATAACTAATCTCAGTGCGTGAAGTGTGGATTTTGCATTCTTATCAATTTTATTTTCTGTTTCATGTGTAAAGCTATAAAAGACTATCTCAAGTTCCTGTGATAAGATTGAATTAAAATTTCTCATTGGAATGAATGTGACTGTTCCTGTCCATTGCGTATACACGGATAACAGAAAAAATATAAAAAATATTTTACACCAATGATTCGTGAATAAAGTTATTACTTGTTTCTTTTAATATAACAGAGCAACATGAAAGGAAATTCTTCTCGCACCTTTTTAAGTTTACATAACAATCAAGAACGTTCGGACTAACATGGTATTGGCAATGGATTGACGTAAGATTCACATGGTCTGCCCTGTACCACCCTAAGTGATCATTGAATACCAGTGGCTGGTCTACAACTATATCCAGTTCAAATGCCTGCTTTACTCCGAACTTTGCTCATTGTGTCATGTAGAACGCAGCAATGGGTTGGAAGTCAGATGCAAGACTTATATTGCTGCCACTTTAGAAGGTACTGGTCAAATCACATTTGGAATATTTTGAGCAATTTTGGGCCCCATATCGGTGGAAAGATGTGCTGGCACTGGAGAGGGTCTGGAGGACGTTTACAAGAATTATCCCGGGGATGATTGGGTTAACGTATGATGAGCGTTTGACACCTTTGGGCCTGTACTCGTTGGAGTTTAGAAAGATGAGAAGGGACCTTACCGAGTAGTGAATATGGAAAAGGCTTAGCCTCTGAATAAAAGGACGGACGTTTCGAAAGGAGATGAGGAGCAATTTCTTTTGTCAGAGGGTGGTGAATCTGTGTAATTTGTTGCACAGACAGCTGTGGAGGCCGTCAATGGGTATTTTTAAGGCGGAGATTGGCAGTGCAGGTGTCATAGGGTTATGGAGAGAAGGCAGGAGAATGGGGATGAGTAGGAAAGATAGATCAGCCATAATTGAATGGCGGAGTAGACTTGATGGGCCGGATAGCCTAATTCTGCCTCTAAGATTATGGTCTTATGATCATTGAGCTGTCAGTCCTCCAAATTGCTAAATGCCAGAGAAATGGCAAGAAACTCTGACATTGTATAGTAGGTTAGTAGATACAGGTTTGTTGTTTCTGGTAGGTACGCATGCAACTGAATTTAATATTTCATGACTGAACCACAAGGTACCACATAGTTCCTGCTACCTGAACCACCACCTCCTACTGGCGATCACAGTTAAATGAACTTTAATTCATGAACAGCACTGTGGCACAGCGGTAGAGTTGCTGCCTTACAGCAACAGAGACCCGGATTCTATCCTAACTATAGGTGCTATCAGTACGGAGGTTGTACGTTCCCCTCCTTTGACCACAAGGATTTTCTCCGGCTGCTCCGGTTTCCTCCCACATTCCAAAGACGTGCACGTTTGTAGGTTAATTGGCTTCTGTAAATTGTCCTGAGCGAAAAGGATAGAACTGGAGTACAGGTGATCGTTAGTTGGCGCAGACTCGGTGGGCCGAAGGGCCTGTTTCCTCATTGTATGTCTAAATTTAACAACACCTTACTCATCACCCGGGAATTAATTTTGTGTTATCTTTCTGGAATGTTGAGCTTTTTTTTCTTTACTTGGATAAATGAGTGCACTATAATAAAATTTTGCTTTGTGAATACTTTGCGTTCTAATCCGGTTACTGCTATTGATTAGATCATTGTGATTAATAAGATTAATTGCTCCTTTTTAATATCTTCCATAGTTATCCTGTGAGTTGAAATCATTTTC
This sequence comes from Okamejei kenojei, assembly GCA_035221665.1. Classification (NCBI taxonomy): domain Eukaryota; kingdom Metazoa; phylum Chordata; class Chondrichthyes; order Rajiformes; family Rajidae; genus Okamejei; species Okamejei kenojei. Next base: position 110,814,041 of record CM069135.1, on the reverse strand, counting down.
AGAAATTTAATTTCCAATAAGTTTCTCCATAAAGTTCCTGAGATTAAAATCCAGATTATTTGTATCATGTGATTCATTGAAACGAACAAAGCATTGACATAGATTTAGAATGTGATAATGTTGTAATTTAGGTCAAAGGACTGAAAACTCAATGTTGCAATAAATTCCTTATTGTGAAGAGTAGAATATCTCTGTAATATCACATCCTCAAACTCCTAAAAAAAAAAGGGTTGCATCTGTTTTGGAAATGGCTGATTTTACCAAAGCCAATATTTGCCTACAAACTCGCACATCTTTGGGATGTGGGAGGAAACCGCAGCTCCTGGTGAAAGCCCACGCGGTCATGGGGAGAACGGACAAACTCCGTACAGACAGCACCCATAGTCAGGATTGAACCCATAGTCAGGGTCTCTGGCACTGTAAGGCGGCAACTCTACAACTGTGCTACCGTGCCACATCACCACCTGCTCAGGCCGATTGCCTTATGCCCTGTACCTGTGTAGAGCCCAGCAAGGGAATAGAGGGCACCAATGTCAGGCTAAAGCAGGAAATGTACAGTGAAGATAGTCACAAAATGCTGGAGTAACTCAGCGGGATAGGCAGCATCTCTGAAGAGAAGGACTGGGTGATGTTTCAGGTTATGACCCTTCTTCAGACCTCTTCACACTTTGCAGTTCTTCAGTGTCTGAAGAAAGGACTGAACCTAAAACTTCACCCATTCCTTCTCTCCAGATATGCTGCCTGTCCTGTTGAGTTACTCCAGCATTTTGTGTCTATCTTCAGTTTAAACCAGCATCTGCAGTTCCTTCCTACACAATAAATTTACAGCCACAGGTGACAGAAGGTGAGGGGGTGAGTTAAGCTCACCAGGCATTCTATCCACCACACTTCTGAAGTTTGGTCCCAACCTGAAATGTTTCCTACCCATGTTCTCTAGAGATAGACACAAAATGCTGGAGTAACTCAGAGCGACAGGCAGGCAGGCCGTGTCTCTGGACAGAAGGAATGGTGACATTTTGGGTTGATAGCCTTCTTCAGACCTGCCTGACTCATGAGTTACTGCAGCACTTTGTGTCCTGATGTGCAAACCAGTATCTGCAGTTCCTTGTATCTCCACCACAGTTTGGATTTTCAATGCTTCACTCAACATAATGGTCAAAGTTGGGATTTTTGGTGGGCAGCTGATGGTAGTGCAACGGTTTATAAAGCTGATGGTTATGTAGAAGCAGTCCCTGAGTTACTGAAAAGTTCCATTCCGAAGAACTCTTCGAGATGCCATTTCTCCATGTCAGGAACACCCGTGTTTTACAGTTACAGATCTGTCTGTTGATCTTGATCCCGTCTAGTATTAAGGCAGTTAATATGGATTACCTAAAATAATCCAATTATAGATGTGGATTAGCTATGGATTGGCATAGCTAATCTATAATTTTGATTATGGATCAAAGGTCTTGATATTTAAGAATCTGAGATGCAGTATGATGTGCTCCAAGTAATAGATGGAATATATTTTCTACTTGAAAACTTGGGAGTTGAATGAAAACATTATTTAGGTTCCCTGTGTGGGACCTTATCAAATGCTTTCTGAAAGTCCAGGTACACTACATCCACTGGCTCTCCCTTGTCCATTTTCTACCTTTGTCTACCTTTAGGTTCAGCTGATCACCGAGGATAGTTGGGAAATTAGTTTTTTCCAGTGGTATATATTTTGTAGAACTGCGGATGCTGGTGTACAAAGGAAAACATGCTTAGGTGACATTTCGACTTGGGACCCTTCAGACTGATTGTGATGGGTGGGGAGGGATGTGGGGAAAGCTGTAAGTGAGGAATGAAAAGAATAGATAACAAGAGGAGTTGAGTATAGGAGCAAAGAGGTCCTTCTGCAGTTGCACAGGGCCCTAGTGAGACCACACCTGGAGTATTGTGTGCAGTTTTGGTCTCCAAATTTGAGGAAGTACATTCTTGCTATTGAGGGAGTGCACCATAGGTTCACAAAGTCATTTCCCGGGATGGCGGGACTGTCATATGTTGATAGAATGGAGCGGCTGGGCTTGTATACTCTGGAATTTATAAAGATGAGAGGGGATCTTATTGAAACATATAAGATTATTAAGGGATTGGACACGCTAGAGGCAGGAAACATGTTCCCGATGTTGGGGGAGTCCAAATCCAGGGACCACAGTTTAAGAATAAGGGGTAAGCCATTTAGAACGGAGATGAGGAAAAACTTTTTTACCCAGTGAGTTGTGAATCTGTGGAATTCTCTGCATCAGAAGGAAGTGGAGGCCAATTCTCTGGATGCTTTCAGTTAGATAGAGCTCTTAAAGATAGCAGAGTCAGGGGATATGGTGAGAAGGTAGGAACAGGGTACTGAATGTGGATGATCAGCCATGATCACAGTGAATGGTGGTACTGGCTCGAAGGGCCGAATGGCCTACTCCTGCACCTATTGTCTATTGTCTACGGGTGCTGTCTGTACAAAGTTTGTACGTTCTCCCTGTGACCATGGGTTTTTTCTGAGTGACGTTTTGGGTTGAGACCCTTCTTCAGAACTGCCTGACTCACTGAGTTACTCCAGCACTTTGTGTCCTGAGTTTGGATTTTCAATACTCAACATAATGGTCAAAGTTGGGAAGCTGATGGTAGTGCAACGGTTTTTGATGGTTATTAGAAGCAGTCCCTGAGTTACTGAAAAGTTCCATAAGAACTCTTCGAGATGCCATTTGTCAGGAACTGTTTTACAGTTACAGATCTGTCTGTTGATCTCGGTCCGTTAGTATTAAAACAGTGGATTGATGTGGATTAGCTATGGATTGGCATAGGGATTATGGATCAAAGATCTTGTTATTTAGGAATCTGAGATGCAGCATGATGTGCTGTAAATGCATAGCCTACTTGAGGAGTGAGACCTTATCAAATGCTTTCTGGTCCAGGCACACCCTTGTCCAATTTAGGTTCAGCTGATCACCCGAGGATAGATGGGAAATTAGTTTTTTCCAGTGGTATATATTGCTGGTGTACAAAGGAAAAAATGGTTAGGTTACATTTTGAGTTGGGACCCTTCAGACTGATTGTGATGGGTGGGGAGGGATGTGGGGAAAGCTGCAAGCGAGAAGAATAGATCGGGTAAATGCACAGTCTTTTGCCCAAAGTAGGGTATCGAGAACCAGAGGACATAGATTTGAAGGTTAAGGTGGGTGGGTAGGGGGGAAGCTGCAAGAGAGGAATGAGAAGAATAGAAGAGGTAGACGGTTGGGAAAAGGCCAGATATGAAGAGACGGAAATGTGTGAGATAAACATAGAAGAGCTGTGAATAGTGCAGCACAGGGAAGAATATAGGTGAAAGGGGAGAGGGGACAGGAGAAGGGACAAAAATGGGTGTGAATCGAAGTGGGGCATGGGGAAGGGAAGTGGATGGGAGGGTCATAGTCGGTTAGTTACCTAATCAGTAATCTAGTTTAGTGTCACTGTTGTGAGATATGCAATGTGCTCACAATCACAACTCAAAGACTAAATCTTGGAAGCAAGAGATTCTTTATTTTCGAGTCTGCAGAGTCGGGAGCCTCTCCAAGTTGAGACACACCAAAGTCAGAAGAGTCATCCCCCTTTATACACACAATTCTACATCCAACCTCCCCTACTTGGACCCGCTCCAATCAGACACTGAGCTGGACAACCTGTAGGTACTTCCCCCAGTACCTCCCACATCATACATCGCATGTTCATGGTAATGAGCAGTTTCTTGACTGGGGTGTGTTGTAATATTCATTTATTTTATTAAGCATGCTCAGTTGTTCATATCCTAGTTTCATTCACCTCCAAGTGAACTCTCTCAGTCCTCCTATATCAACACTAAAGCTAAGCTATAGTGACAAGGGTCCCATCTATCACTCCATTCTACTGATAGGGAGCTATCTACATCACTCCCTTCTACCGCTGTACAATGCTATCACTTCTTACTCAAGGATGGGTCTGGTAGCTTTTATACACAGCTGTGTCAGAACCCTCTCCCTGGTCCCTATCGGTTTGAATCCTCTTTAAAGCACCTTACAATAGTGGGTTTAATCACTTTATCTCTCACACTGTGCCTAGGTACAGTGAAAAGCTGAAGGGTTGAAGGGTCTCGACCCGAAACGTCGCCAGTCTGAAGAAGGGTCTCGACCCGAAACGTCGCCTATCTCCTTCGCTCCTTAGATGCTGCTGCACCCGCTGAGTTTCTCCAGCTTTTTGTGTACTCACAGTGAAAAGCTATCCAGTCAGTGGAAAGACAATACTTGATTACATTCAAGCTATTTACAGTGGAAAGATACAGGATAATGGAATAATGCAATATAGTGCAAGATAAAGCCAGCTAAGCTGAAATGAGAGAATTCATTGTCCATTTAACGTTCAATGTTAATTTGAACATTAAACATTATTTTCTGTTCATGTTATTCTGAGATATTATCAAAGCCACCTTTTTTTGTCTTTCTTTTACTTTTTGTGAAAGTTTTGGCTGTATTCCTACCAGAAAGGAAACTGCGGATAACTCTCTAATTTCTAAGTGACAATGATTCACATGACCTTTGATTTGAAGGCATAGGCAGGCTTCCAAGTGCTCAGTGACTCATGCAAAAGCCTCATCTGTGAGGCCAGCAAAAACTTAAAAGTTGGCAATCTTGAACGCAACTTATTTTTTGAAGTTTGGGGTCAATGTGCTGATGTGTGCCATTTTCCCAAATTGTCACTCAATGTCTGGGGCGGCACAGTAGTGGAAGGGTTGACTTGCTGCCTTGCAACGCCAGAGACCCAGGTTCGACCCGGGTTTGAGGATGTAACTAGGAAAATGGACAAGGAAGAGCCAGTGGATGTAGTGTACCTGGACTTTCAGAAAGCATTTGGTAAGGTCCCACATAGGAGATTAGTGGGCAAAATTAGTACACATGGTATTGGGGGTAGGGTACTGACATGGATAGAAAATTGGTTGGCAGACAGGAAACAAAGATTGGGGATTAACGGGCCCCTTTCAGAATGGCAGGCAGTGACTAGTGGGGTACCGCAAGGCTGGCACCGCAGCTATTTACAATATACATCAATGATTTAGATGAAGTGATTCAAAGTAACATCAGCAAATTTGCAGATGGGTGGCAGAGTGAACTGAGGAGACTGCTATGAGGATGCAGGGTGACTTGGACAGGTTGGGTGAGTGGGCGGATGCAGTTTAATGTGGATAAATGTGAGGTTATCCACTTTGGTGGCAAAAACATGAAGGCAGATTATTATCTGAATGGAGTCAAGTTGGGAAAAGGGGAAGTACAATGGGATCTGGGGGTCCTTGCTCATCACTCACTGAAAGTAAGCATGCAGGTACAGCAGACAGTGAAGAAAGCAAATGGCATGTTGGCCTTCATAACAAGAGGGGTTGAGTGTAGGAGCAAAGAGGTCCTTCTGCAGTTGTACAGGGCCCTAGTGAGACCACACCTGGAGTATTGTGTGCGGTTTTGTTCTCCAAATTTGAGGAAGGACATTCTTGCCATTGAGGGAGTGCAGCGTAGGTTCACGAAATTAATTCCCGGGATGGCGGGACTGTCATATGTTGATAAAATGGAGCGGCTGGGCTTGTATACACTGGAATTTATAAGGGTGAGAGGGAATCTTATTGAGACATATAAGATTATTAAGGGAATGGACATGCTAGAGACTGGAAACATGTTCCCGATGTTAGGGGAGTCCAAAACCAGGGGCCACAGTTTAAGAATAAGGGGTAAGCCATTTAGAACGGAGATGAGGAAAAACTTTTTTACCCAGTGAGTTGTGAATCTGTGGAATTCTCTGCCTCAGAAGGCAGTGGAGGCCAATTCTCTGGATGCTTTCAAGAGAGAGTTAGATGGAGCTCTTAAAGATAGCAGAGTCAGGGGATATGGTGAGAAGGTAGGAACAGGGTACTGATTGTGGATGATCAGCCATGATCACAGTGAATGGCAGTGCTGGCTCGAAGGGCCGAATGGCCTACTCCTGCACCTATTGTCGATTGTCTACGGGTGCTGTCTGTACGAAGTTTGTACATTCTCCCTCTGACCACTTGGGTTTTCTCCGGGTGCTCCGGTTTCCTCCCGCACGCCACAGACGTATAGTTTATAGTAATGTAGGTTAATTAGCCTTGGTGAAATTGTAAATTCTCTCTTGTATGCAGGATAATGCCAGTGTTTGGGTGCCTGGTCCACGCAGACTCGGTGGGCCGAAGGGGCCATTTCCACGCTGCATCTCTACAGTCTAAAGTAAAGACTGCAGAATTAACTGAATTAGCAGGGCCTGTTCTGTACTCTTTGGCCCAACTTGCCCACACGACCAAGATACCCCACCCACACACTAGTCCCACCTGTCGCGTTGGCCCATTTCCCTCTAAACGTTTCCTATCCATGAACCTGTCCAAATGTCTTTCTTTATGCACTTTATTATCTCTTATACTTGCCACCATTGAAACCATCTGCTAAAGATTGTCACCATTTTTTAGCTAGTTTTATACATTAGACAGTCTACAGTTTTAATAGCAGATTACTTGTTGTCCTGTGAAGGAGAGAACTGCAGATGCTGGTTCATACCAAACATACCAAAGATAGACACAAAGTGCTGGGCTTGTATACACAAAGATAGACACAAAGTAACACAACGGGTCAGGCAGCATTTCTGGAGAAAATGAATAAGTGACGTTTCGGGTTGAATCCTTTCTTTGGATTAGAAGTAGAAGTGGGATTGGTGGGAGTTGTGGGAAACTTGAAGCATGTGGTCCTGTTAGGGTGGGGGGTGAGGGGAATTGGATGAAGCAGCAGACATCTTGTCCAGTGTGATTTGCCAAGAAAATCCAAAACTAGTTAGACTTGAATACATATTTATTTTATTTATTTTAAGGTTTATTTAAATAGGGACAGATACAAAAACATAGATACACTTGAAACAGTCATCTGATATATGCATCATAGTGTTTTTAGCCAAAGCTAATTCGCAACACTTGTCCCTAGTAGGGCTTTTGGTTAAAAATGATAATACAGATTAACATTATTAAAAATAGGGAAATGGAAATGAGATAAAAAATGGAAATGAGAAAAAGACATACAGAGAGAGCACAGTGTAAAAACTAAATATGAGAACAAGATTGTTGTTGAAATAGCCACAATTTTGTGTTTCTTTTGAATGTGACATATGTAGCGATACATTTCAAGTGGTCTGGCAGTGAGTTCCATAATTTTGTCCCTTTTACTGAAAAGGCAGTTTGAGCAAAAGATGTTCTGCAGAAGGGGATACTACAACTGCCTTTTGACGCTGCTCGGGTGGTGGATCTGGTCCCACTTTGCAGTCTTGTTATTGTTTTACACAGCAGCTGGGGAGCAGCACCATTTAGGCACCTGAAGACCAATTTAACTAAATGTAAGGAAATAAAGTTAGCAAAACCTAGGATCTTATATTTGCTTGGAATTTGACAGTGATGATACCTTATTCTTTTTTTGTCCAGGACTTTCAAGGCTCGGTTATAGATACACTCTATGGCCTTAATTGATGACTAGTGAGCCTGGGACCATGTGGTTAAGCCATAAGATATATGTGAGAGAATCATAGAATTCATGAAAATAAAAGCACAGTTAAAAGTCAAACAGTTTCTTATAATCATAAAACAGCCCAAGTTTGCCTTAATGGTTTTTCACATTTTTTTAATATGACTTTTAAAGTTCAACTGATTGTCTATAATTATTCCCAGATACTTTACTTCAGGTACTTGTTCAATGAGCTCACCATTGATTTTTAAATTGAGGAGGTTTGTTATCTTCCACTTTAAGGATTCTACATTGTCATCTTCTACTTTAAAGATTTGATATGATACTTGATAGTCACACAGCATGGAAACAGACCCTTCAGTCCAACTTGCCCACACCGACCTGTCGTCGCCGATCAACTGGACTCTGCCAACGCATTCATTTTCTGGTGCACAATGAGAGCAGCACAGTCCCAGTTACCGTACGACTGAAATTCCACTCAGAACCATCAGCTTTTATACAGATTTTCACCCTTGAAATCGTGCGCACTTTTTAATTTCTTATCATCGATCACAATACATTCTCAAAACACTAATGGGCTGTCCCACTGTACGAGCTAATTCAGGAGTTCTCCTGTGTTTTCCCCTGATTCGAACTCGGAGAATTACGGTAACAGCCGCTCGTAGGTACTCGGGGATCTTGGACATTTTTCAACATGTTGAAAAATCTTCACGAGTCTTCCCGAGCTTTCCCCCGTTTCCCGAGTACCTACCGTTAGCATTACGAGCCGCTAAGAAACGACCCGAGCTCCGACGTACCTGCTCCATACATTCTACGTGCTTACCACGAGTTTGATTTTTTTTAAACTCGGGAGAGGTCTTGAATTAGCTCGTACAGTGGGACAGCCCCTTACTGCAAATACAATAACACTATCACAAATAAAACAACATGCTATTTAATCCTTTATTTGTATTCAATGTTAGTAAGGATGTTTATCAAGAAGCTTATGCTCTAGGTTATAGCTAGCTATACGTCAAAAGGTGACTATCAAGAACCTTGTGCTGTGTACATCAAGGCATGTCTATCAAGAACCTTGTGGTGCGCGTCAAGGAATGTCCAAAGGTCCTTGTGGTGTACAGCTATCTTAACCCTTGTCATACTGATGCTTCGACAGATCTATGGAAGATCTATCCACAGATCACCTTAAACCTATGTCCTCTAGTCCTTGATTCCCCCACTCTGGGCAAGAGACTCTGTGCGTTTACCCGATCTATTCCTCTCACGATTTTGTCCACACTATGAGATCACCACTCATCCTCCTGCGTCCACCTGATGCATTCCAGATCAATGGCATTCTCGGTTTCCCAGGAATTGATGGGAAATGAAACGCTTTAGTGAGCTGGAGATGAGACATTATTCCTTGAGTAAATGTGATTCTGGAATATTAGGCATTGCATAGATTATCTTTTGAAGTTACAAATGTATTTATCACTAACATGAAATCTGTATAATTCCTGTGTTTGACCTTTACACATGTCACAATTGATTTTCGTCACTATTGGTAGTCATGGCACTCAAGTCTTTTTTAGTTTGTCTTCTCATCAATCTGACCCAAAATGCAAAGTTCTCCATCTCCACATGGCATTTTGAGTTGGAGTGATCTGAGATTTTCCAGGTTCTGTCGCTCGATACTTTAGTGAACAATAATATTTGCTGGAGGCTTCAGCTCTTATCTGATTCAAGCAAGCAGCAGAATGCTTTCCTCTTGCAATTTTCTGCTCTCTGCTGCTGAAGGCATTGTAATCGTATCCTGAGCTCAACCATCACCAGGTGCTTCATCGGTCTCTATCCCCACATAGTAGGGTCAAAAGTGCTGGTGAAGACCTGATGTTCACTTCTATTTGCTGCCCTTGCTGCACCACCAAAACCCAAATGGCGACTCTTTGTGTATTGCCTTGGTGAAGTCCACTAGTTGTACACAACCATCGTTGCACTTTTGTACTCATCTGTGATTGCATTTATCTATAGTATAATTTTACGATGTTGTATGCAAAACAAAGAATATCACTCTATTTCAGTGCACGTGACAATAAAGTATTATCGAATACTGTGGATACCATAAAGTATGGTCCAGCCCCCTTCCCCGGCTATTCCCTTTGCTCTTATCTACCTCCTGGGAGTAGAACCTGGAGTATAAAAGCATGGACATTGAGACTTAAGAACAGCTTCTTCCACATTGCTATCAGAGAAGATTTAATAAGAATCTGAGGGGTAACTTTTTCATACAAAGGGTGGAGAGTGTATGGACCAAGCTGCCAGAGGAGGTAGTTGAGGCAGGGACTATCGCAATGTTTAACAAGCATTTATAGTGGATAGTGTAGGCTTGGAGGGATATTGGCCAAACTCAGGCAAGTGGGACAAGTGTGGTTGGGACATGAAGGGTCGGTGTGGGCAAGTTGGGTTAAAGGGCCTGTTTCCACACTGTATCACTCTATGACCTGAACCACTCACCTCTTTCAACCCCCCTTCCAGGAGATGCTGCCCTGGCACTTGGTCTTAACTCTACCTCATTTGGTTATTCTGTCATTTTTAATTTACACATACAGCGCAGAAAAAGGCCCTTCGGCCCACTGGTCCGACCAGCGATACCTGCACACTAACACTATCCAACACACATTAAGGACAATTTACCATACACCAAGCCAATTAGCCTGCAAACCTGTACGTCTTTGGCGTGTGGGCGGAAACCGGAGATCCCAGAGAAAAACTACACAGGTCATGGGGGGATCATACAAACTCCTTACAGATAGCACCCATAATCAAAATCAAACCGGGATCTCTGGTGCTGTAAAGCAGCAACTCTACTGTTGTGCCACTGCGACACCTCTGAATACTTTTTTGCACGACTTCAGTTTGCACTACAATCTTTGCACCCTTCTGTGGTTTTACTTTTGTTGTGGTATTTATTGTTGTATCGGTCACTGATTTGCACACTGGGTGCTCTTCATGCAAATAAAATTGTTCATTGCTCCCTGGTGTGTACAGTGGCTTGCAAAAGTATTCATACCCCTTGAACTTTTCCACATTTTGTCACGTTACAACCACAAACGTAAATGTATTTTATTGGGATTTTATGTGATAGACCAACACAAAGTGGCGCATAATTGTGAAGTGGAAGGAAAATGATACATGGTTTTCAAATTTTTTTTACAAATAAAAAACTGAAAAGTGTGGCGTGCAAAAGTATTCAGTCCCCTTTACTTTGATACCCCTAAATAGAATCCAGTGCAACCAATTGCCTTCAGAAGTCACCTAATTAGTAAATAGAGTCCATTAGTGTGTAATCTAATCTCAGTATAAATACAGCTGTTCTGTGAAAGCCTCAGAGGTTTGTTAGAGAACAATAGTGAACAAACAGCATCATGAAGCCCAAGGAACGCACCAGACAGGTCAGGGATAAAGTTGTGGAGAAGTTTAAAGCAGGGTTAGGTTATAAAAAAATATCCCAAGCTTTGAACATCTCACGGAGCACTGTTCAATCCATCATCCGAAAATGGAAAGAGTATGGCACAACTGCAAACCTACCAAGACATGGCCATCCACCTAAAATGACAGGCCGGGCAAGGAGAGCATTGATCAGAATATTTTTGCTCGCCACACTTTTCAGGTTTTTATTTGTAATAAAATTTGGAAACCATGTATCATTTTCCTTCCACTTCACAATTATGCACCACTTTGTGTTGGTCTATCACATAAAATCCCAATAAAATACATTTACGTTTGTGTTTGTAACGTGACAAAATGTGGAAAAGTTAAAGGGGTATGAACAAGAGGGCATGACATGAGAATTAAGGGACAGAAGTTTCGGGGTAACGTGAGGGGGAACTTCTTTACTCAGAGGGTGGTGGCTGTGTGGAATGAGCTTCCAGCAGAAGTGGTGGAGGCAGGATCGATTTTAACATTTAAGAGTAAAGTGGATAGGTATATGGACGTGAAGGGAATGGAGGGGTATGGTCTGAGTGCAGGTAGATGGGACTAGGGGAAAACAAATGGTCGGCACGGACTGGAAGGGCCGAGAGGGCCTGTTTCCATGCTGTAATTGTTATATGGTTATATGTTATATGGTTAATACCTTGAATTTATCACTGTGGCCTTGATGATACACAGTAGGATCCTTGTACGCATTTTCTTTGCTGGCTTATTAAGAATAATATGGTTCAAATAAAGTCATTATGACCCAGGAAAGTAATTAATTCTGTAGTTATAAAACGAATTAAACCAATCATAGACATTCTGGACGGCACAGTGCGGAGTGGTAAAGTTGCTGCCTTAAAGCCCTGTCCCATTGTACGAGTTCATTCAAGTGTTCTCCTGAGTTTAAAAGAAAATCAAACTTGTGGTAAGCACGTAGAATGAACGTAGCGGGTAGGTTGGAGCTCCGGGGTGTCTCTTAGTGGCTTGTAATGCTAACGGCAGGTACTCGGGAAACGTGGTAAGCTCGGGAAGACACGTGAAGCTTTTTCAACATGTTGAAAAATGTCCACGAGAGCCCCGAGTACCTACGAGCGGCCATTACCGTAAATCTCCGCGTTCTAATCGGGGCAAACACGGGAGAATTCTTGGATGAACTCGTACAGTGGGACAGGGCTATTACAGTACCAGAGACCTGGGTTTGATCCTTACTACAGTGCTCTCTGTGCGGAGTTCTTCCTGTGACAGCATAAATTTTACTCAGGATGCTTCGGTTTCCACCCACGTTCCAAAGACCTACAGGTTTGTAGGTGAATTGGCTTCTGTAAATTGTCCCTAGTGCGTTGGATACAACTAGTGTACAGGTGATCATTGGTCGTCACAGACCCGCTGGGCTGAAGGGCCCGTTTCCACATTGTATCTCTGAACTAAACTGAACCAAAAGGTGGAATAAGGCAGTTTCTAAACAGTAAGCTAAACCTTTTCAAAGATGTGCGATAAGTGCCAAATACTGTAAACTAGTTGAGACAGGTACAATAATAACATTTGGAAAGGAAAGTTTTGGCGGGATATGGATCAAGAGTAGAAACGGGTCCTTTGCCTGCACCGACCAACAAGCCCCCATCTACACTCGTACCACCTACCTGCATTTGGCCCATATCTCTCCAAATCTATCCTATCCATGTACCGGTCCAAATGTTTTTAAACCTTGTGATTGGACCTAATAAGTACAATAAAGCCAGCATGGAATGGCATACTAGTTGGCATGGACAAGTTGGGGTGATGAGCCTCTTTCTGTGCAATGACTGCGTGAACTCTGGCATAATTGGATATTTACGCAAACACAGCAACTAATTTATCCTTACGAGGATCTAATCGGGTACAGAAGATTGAATGATGATCCAAGGAGAGTTGCATTCTGGGAAGATTGCATCACAGAGAAACATAGAAATTAGGTGCAGGAGCAGGCCATTCGGCCCTTCGAGCCTGCACCGCCATTCAATATGATCATGGCTGCTCATCCAACTCAGTATCCTGTACCTGCCTTCTCTCCATACCCCCTGATCCCTTCAGCCATGAGGGCCACATCCAACTCCCTCTTAAATATGGCCAACGAACTGGCCTCAACTACCTTCTGTGGCAGAGAATTCCACAGATTTACCACTCTCTGTGTGAAAAACGATTTTCTCATCTCGGTCCTAAAAGACTTCCTCCTTATCCTTAAACTGTGACCCCTTGTCCTGGACTTCCCCAACATCGGGAACAATCTTCCTGCATCTAGCCTGTCCAACCCCTTAAGAATTTTGTAAGTCTCTATGAGATCACCCTTCAATGTTCTAAATTCCATCGAGTACAAGCCAAGATTATCCGGTCTTTCTTCATATGGAAGTCGTGCCATCCCAGGAATCAGTCTGGTGAACCTTCTCTGTACTCCCTCTATGGCAAGAATGTCTTTCCTCAGTTACTCTTGTTACACTGTGCAAATGTAACTGTGCAGTCGTAACTGTACAACACTTATTGTCTTATCCAAATGCCACTTCCATTCACCTAATGCTCCTTGCTTTGAGTTGCAATTGTGTGCTTCAGTCCAAGAACCTGGTGAATTTGCACAGCTTGACCCAGAAGGTGCCAGCGCCAGTATCTGAACCAAACTTGCAACTTATTTCTTAGATCTAGATTTTAGAGGATAATAATTAAATTTACAATGGGAAAAGCTGAATGAGTTACCACAGTTCACAGGCAGCCGCAGATCCCGGCTGAAGGCTCGGCAGACCATGGTACCAGAAACCTGCCCGGAGCACGCGAGTGCTCGGTGGACCGCAGCACTGGTGAGAGCCAGTGGAGACATCGGGCGTGAGGAGCAAGGGCTGGTCGGAAGGTGAACTGGGGTAATGCCTCCAGCGTCTTCAAGGTCGGCTGCAGGACATGCCCCCGGGACACAAAGATGGCCAGAAGAGGAGGACGACGTTTCGTGGGCCGATCCGGTCAAAGGTGACGGAGAAAGGCCCTGTAGGTGCTTACCCGGATTGGGAACTGCTCCAGTAGATTGAGCGTGCTGGCGGACAGGACTTTGGAAACAGCACCAAAACATGACGGCGCCCGCGTGTGTATATTTGCAAAAAGAGTTTCATTGTGACAAGAGTTGCATGTGACAAATAAAGCACAATCAACCGTTGAACCATTGAACTAGTCTTTTTGCAAATATTCAGTGTTATGATCCATTAAACCTATTTCCTCCTCCTATGTTGCATCATTTTCTGGCAAGCCGTTAGCAGCATGTTAGCAAATATGGAAATAATTAGCACATAGGAGGCAAGAGTAGATAGTTGAGAACTGACTTGCAGTTGTTTCTATAAATACTTTATCTACAAATACTTAGCACCCTTGAGTGCAAATGACATCAGGAGCACTTGAAAGTCCCCTGCTTCATTGTGACTGCATTTGTGGATCTGCTGTGAATATTTAGTCCTCTTTTTGTCCCCTCTTACTGCGATCTTGTATAATTCACATTACTATTTCATTTTTTGGGGGCTTTTAGACTTTTAGATATACAGCGCAGAAACAGGCCCATCAGTCTACCAAGTCTGCATAAACCCGCGATCGCCCCGTACACTAACACTATCCTACACACACTTGGGACAACTTGACAATTTACAATTAACCTACAAACTTGTATGTCTTTGGAAAGTTTGAGGAAACCGGAGCACCTGGAGAAAACCCAGGCTGTCACGGGGAAAGCGTACAAACTCTGTACAGACAGCATCCGTAGTCAGAGTTGAACATGGGTCCCTGGTGCTGTCAGGTGGCAACTTGCCCACTGCGCCACCATGTCGCCCACCTGAAACGACTTCAACGGAGTCAGAAGAAATGCACGATTCTGCAAGAGAATAATCTTATTTAATAAAACATGAATATGAAACGCAAGCTTCCAAAAGCCATTTTTATCTTTGACCTCAGACATTAATTTTGCTCCATCCAATCCTGGTTGCTTTCTTTGATTGCAGTCAACGTCGGTCATTGTGTTCTCTTTAAAATTCAGTCTTTCAGGAGCAATGTGATGTCGCATGCAACAGCGACTGCCAAGATTTAAACCTTATAGTTTAATTTAGAGACACAGCGAGGAGACGGGCCCTTTGTCCAACCGGGTGCACGCCAACCAGCGATCATCGTACACGGGTTCTACTGTTCATACTAGGGACAATTTACCAAAGCCGATTAACCTACAAACCTGCACGTCTTTGTAGTGTGGGAGAAAGTCGGAGCACCCAGAGACAACACACATGGTCACAGGGAGAACGTACAAACTCCATATAGTCAGGATCGATCCCAGTTCTCTGGTGTTTTAAGGCAGCAACTCTACTGCTGTGCCACTGTGCTAACTCGTGTTAATTGAGTTTCTTAATATATCATTTGTGCTGTTTCAAACATTTAAAATGGTTAATGAATTTTGCATTGTGCATGCAGACACCTCTACAGAATACTTTGCAATGTCAGCTTGAATGTTGAACCAAAATGGAACAACCTGATAAAGTTTGAATGTGTTTTCTTTTCTTACTCTCCAATGGTTTAGCATTTGACGGAATTCAATGACCTCAAACTTGTTTCAACATGCACCTTGGACTTATGGAGCTTATCTCTGGCAAGAACATTGCTTATTTGTAACCTGATTTCCCATCCAACACTTTATCCCGTTTCATTGCCTATCACTTCTTTACAGAGCAATACTTTCCTCAAAATCCCCTCTCACATTAAACTGTTGCAGTGTATTATCTTTTATTATGTGTAATCCCCAAATCTCCTCACAATTCATTCCGGACTGTTATTGCACAATAAAATGAGCATGTCTTCTTTCAGTTGATTGTGTTATATTGAACTGCTGTGTGCAATTTCACTGTCATCATTATTTTCTTTATAAGGTCCACTTTATATCATCAAAGCAGCTAGGTTTTTTTTTTTTAATTCAGAAATGATCAATTTTACCAACAACTTAACATTATTAAAGGTTGAAAATGTCTTCAGTAAAAATGCAGACACTTCAAATCCTGTGAGGGGAACAAAAATCTCCCTTTATTACCAAAAATTGAATGTCAATCTTAAAATGGCTTCTAATATTTGGGATGTTAATGCATGTTGCTGGAAAAGAGGATAGTAGTTTCAATATTGTTTCCCTTCTGTGATATACTGTAGAAGGTGCCCATCAATTCTCTCCCACAGCAGTCCTAATCCCCTACACATCCCCTGCAGGCAATACACATTCTCTGGCGACACAGTGGCGCAGCTGCCTGAGCCGCTGCCTCACAGTGGCAGATACCCGGGTTCAATCTCGGCCTCGGGTGCTATCTGCATGTTCTCCCTGCGACTGTGTGGGTTTTCTCTGGGTGCTCCGTTTTCCAAATACCCGCGGGTTTGTATGTCAATGGGTCTTTGCAAAAAAAGAAAATTGCTCCTAAAGTGTTGGAAGTGGATGAGAAAGTGGATAAAAGCAGACCTTGTGTGGATTGGTGAGTGATGGCTGGCATGGACCCAAAGGGCCTGTCTCCGTGCTGTATCACTAAACTATTTCCCCTCACTTGTCCCTAGCCCATCGATCTTGGGACTCAGTGGTGGGAGATGAATGGATATCAAAATGAAACAGAAATACAAAAAGAGTTCATCTCAGGCAGCATCTGTGGAAAGAAAAACAGAGTTAACAGTTCATATGGCTTGGAATCATGCCTTTATGCTGAACTTGTCAATTCTGACCTAGGTGCCCGTATACACGTCCCATTTTGATCCATGTCCCTCAAAACCTTTCAGTTCCATGTACCTGTTCAAATGTGGTCATTACACTTGCCTCGAAACCTTTCAGCACATCGACCCACCCGCTGTGTGAAAGCGTTGTCCCTCGGGTTCATATTACATTTTTCACCTCTTACCTTAGATCTTTCTCCTCTCAGGCCAATGGGCATTACCTCGGGAATTTGCAAGGTCATCAGCCTGAAACTTCAACTCCGTTTCCCTCTCCATTGATGCCGACTGATATTTTGAGAATTTGCAGACTTACTTGAACAGCACCCACAATGTTTTGCAGAAATTGGACCCATGTTATTTGGGTTCAATGATTCAATGATACTCTATTGTCATGACAGGCCTGGTTCGGCGCAGCAAGGAGTTCACATGTGAACATAAACTTATGATGAAAAGCTGGTCCCTTCAATAAACCACCGAGTGGTGCTGATATTAATACAAGGAGCGTTTAAGAAAGAACTGCAGATGCTGGAAAAATCGAAGCTCGACAAAAATGCTGGAGGAATTCAACAGGTGAGGCAGCATCTATGGAGCGAAGGAATAGGTGACGTTTTGGGTCGAGACCCGAACCGTCACCTATTTGTTCGCTCCACAGATGTTGCCTCACCCGCTGAGTTTCTCCAGCATTTTTGTCTACCTTTAATACAAGGAGCAAGAGTTTTAGCCTCATCATGTCTGTACAACCCAGAGCAACACACGCATGTCATGGTGACCTAGATCAAACAGTCTGAAGAAGGGTTTCGACCCGAAACATCATCTATTCCTTTTTCCAGAGATGCTGGCTGACCTACTGAGTTACTTCAGCTTTTTGTGTCTATCTTTGGTTCAAACTGCATCTGAAGTTCATTCTTACACAGGTTAATGGCAACATTAGCTAGATAACTGATACATTTAATCATGAATCGTGTCATCTGATAGGATTACTGTGATGTACAAATCAGTCCGTGAGCAATCTGCGGAAATAGTTATCATGAACCTGGACACAAAATGTTGGTGTAACTCCGCGGGTCAGGCTGCATCTTTGGGGAAAAAGGATGAGTGACGTTTCGGGCCAGGACCCTTCTTCAGGCTGAGAGTAGAGGGAAGGGAACGGGAGGTCTGGAAGAAAAGGCCAGAACAAAGCAAGGCCGGCAACCGATGACCAAGGAAGGATGAAGCCCATGGAAGGGTGGAACCCAGAGCTTATCACAAACCAAACGATCTTGTGGGCTCAGAGTATTTATTTCAGATTTGGTTTGAATGTGCAATAAATGGCAATGAGTACATTGGTGCTGCAGAGCAATTTCAGGCACACTGTGTAATGTTGCTGCATTTCATTTCACAAATTCAATATCAAATATAACTGAGACACAAAGAACTGGAGGTGCATGTTTATTTAAAAAAATAATACACAGTGCTGTAGGTCAGCGCGTCAGACAGCATCTCTGCAGAAAATGGATAGGTTGGGACTCTTGTTCAGACAGATGGGGCTGGAAAGCTGGAAGGAGGAAGAGCCCCCGCCTACAATCAGTCTGAAGAAGAGTCCTAACCCAAACCATCACCTATCCATGTTCTCCAGATGTGCTGCCTGACCCGCACTTTATGTCTTTTAATAAAATCATATATCACTGGTAGTGTTTCAAATACGTGTGATGTATATGTCATCTCCTACTATAAACAGCTATTTTTTTTCTCCCCATACTGCAGTGAGTCAAGGGGGAGTTGCCCTGGAGTCTGGCATGTGTCCTGATCCCGGAGTTCCAGACAATGGGAAAAGAACCGGGTCTGACTTTAGGTAAGCACCATTTTGTCATTAGTATGATGAACGTGTGATGCATGACCAGATATAGTATGTCAATGGCCACAGCTGATTTTCCGGCACCCTTGGTTCCAGATCCTTTCAGGATTATCCGTTTTGCTGGGCCAACAGTGGTCATGGCCTGTGAGAGGAGTCTAACAGTACCAGAACGGTCTGCCGAGGGGCCGAGATACTGGCCCGCAAAGTCGGCCTCGGAAGTCAGCTATGGGAACGGATCTGCCGGCTCCGACCGGGACGGAGTTCCAGAACCCCGGCCACGGGGCAAATTCGATCTTCCGATTGAAGTGGAAGTCCCGATGAGGTTGAGATCGGCCGCCTCACCCGGCCTAGGCGCCATGCTTTTGGGGGGACTTTCATGGGGGTGGTGAGTGAGTGCTTTTGTCCAGATTAAAGGAGGGGTCGGATCACCAGTTGTCAGAAAAAAATCGGCGGCAGACCTGTGACAGGAACTAATGACATAACGAATTATAGAAACATATAAAATTCTTTAGGGATTGGATAGGCTAGATGCAGGAAACATGTTCCCGTTGTTGGGGGAGCCCAGAACCAGGGTTCACCGTTTAAGAATAAGGGTTAGGCCATTTAGGATTGAGATGAAAAAAAACTTTATAACCCAGAGAGTTGTGAATCTGTGGAACTTTCTGCTACAGAAGGCAATGGAGGCCAATTCACTGGATGTTTCAAAGAGAGAGTTAGATGTAGCTCTTCGGGCTAATGGAATCAAGGGACATGGGTAAAAAACAGGAATGGGGTACTGATTTTGGACGATCAACCATGATCTTATTGAATGGCGGTGCTGGCTCGAAAGGCCTACTCCTGCACCTATTTTTTTATGTTTCTATGTAATCACGAATTTCAACTTGATCTTTGTTGGGTCAACACTGAAAGAAATAGCAGTGCCAGAATTTGCAAAGTAATTCATAAATTGCCTGCTGATGTCTGAAACCTCACTTCAACTTTTACTATTTTACGGAAAACAACGTGTGTGTTTTTTACCAGATATATGGAGGCATCATCATACTGACTCTTTCAACACCTCATCAGAGAGATATGTAGTGACGTTATCTTGTTTTCCTCGGGACTCTTCTTCAGACTGATTGTAGTTGGGGGCTCTCCACCCTTCCAGCTTTCTAGCCCCATCAGTCTGAACAAGGGACCCGACCCAAAATCTGCATCCCAACTTCTGGCTTCTTGCTAACTTCCAGTTGTTGCTCAGTGGTATGATCAACATAAATTGCATTTTTATTTTGAGAGGGCTAGAATACAAAAACAGCGATGTAATGCTGAGTCTTTATAAGACGCTGGTCAGACTGCATTTGGAGTATTGCGTATGAAAGAACTGCAGATGCTGGTTTAAATTGAAGATAGACACATAATGCTGGAGTAACTGAGCATCTCTGGAGAGAAGGAATGGGTGACCTTTCGGATCGAGACCCTTCTTCAGACTGAGTATTTGGAGTATTGTGAGCAGGTTGAAGCCCCAAATCTGAGGGAGGATATGCTGGCATCGGAGAAGATCTAGAGGAGGTTTACGAGAATGATCTTGGGCACAGGCTGAAATCCCTATCAAAACATGTGGGGGGGGGGCACAATTTCTTGGTTGCCGCGCGCGCCGATGTCACCGATGTCGCCAAACGGAAAGTGAAGACTCTTATCCTGGCGGAGGAAAACGACCCGCGACCAGCGCCCGCTATGAGTCCCCATCACACCGCCAATTCCAGCCACTACCACTCTGGTCCCGCTCGCTGACTCGCCCCCCCTCGCCCCCTCCCCTCCCCCATGATACCCCCCTCTACCCATGCTTCTTCCCCGCCATTCTCCGAGTTCCCCCCCCGCCCCGACACCCCTCTCTCCCCACAACCCCCCCCGCCCCCACAAACCCTCACCCTTCCCCACACATCCATCCTCCCCCCTCCCAAATCCCTCCTCCCTCCCTCTCACACCCCTCCCGCCCACATACACACCTCCCCCGCCACACACCACCCACGCCACACACCACCCCTGCCACACACCACCCCGCCACACACCACCTCCCTCTCGCCCTTATCCTACACCTCCCCATCCACACACACCCTTCCTCCCCTCCCACCCCCCCGCCACACGCCCCACTTCCCTTCCCTCTCCTCTCCGACACAAGAAGTGGAGGGGGAGGGAATGCTGGGAGATGAGGGGAAATGAGACGCCCCCGCACAGTTAGGGGCTATGGGTGAGTGGTGGAATATTGCGTTGGGGAATGGGTTGCGTTGGGGGACCAGGCCTCCCGTGTGGCTGGGACCCAACGGGTCCTACTTAGTCTACTACATAACTAAAACTCTGATCTTCTGCTCTTACGGTTTGTGCAGTTCATCTATTTGCGCAAAAACGGTTCGTGATAGTGAGGTTTAAAAATCGTAAAAAACACGCGTGCACAGTTCGATCTCCTCTCCTGCCAGTCAGCGCCACACGGATTGGTCTCTTCTCCTGTCACGCCCCTTCCTGCGCCATCGCTTCTTTCCTGGAGTTGAGGGATGCTGCGGGTGGCTGGCGGAGGTCTACAAACAGACACTATTTTTGGCGGGACCGGACGCGGCTTGGACAACGCAGAGTCAGAGATGTCGGCAAACGGAAAGCGGTGTATTTGATTCCAGCGGAGGAAGGCATCCAGCGCCTGCTGTGAGTCCCAAACGCACCACAATCGAAACGCCCCGCAGCTCCAGCCCCTTCCCCTCTGGCCCCCCTTGCTGGCTCCTGCCCCCCTCCCCCATGAAAACCCCCTCTCCACCATGGCCCTTCCCCTGTCTTTTACCTGAGCTCTCCCCCCATCCCCACAACCCCCCCCCCCCCCCCCCCCCCCACCACCCCCACACGCCAGCACGGGTGTAGCTGCTGGTGCTTCCTGGGCCGAAGCCGAGGCCTTGGCTCTAAGGGCACCGACGGCTGATGCTCCTCCGGGGCATGCAAGAAGGGAGAGGAGCGGCAACCTCGAGAATGTGGGGGAGGAGAGGGGATAGAGGGAGAGGAGGGGAGTAGAGATGGGAGAGGAGTTATGGAGGGAGGGAGGGAGTGACTGAGGGTAGGGGAAAGGAGAGGGAGAGGAAGACGAGGGAGGGATTGGGGGATGGGAGGAGGAGAGCAGAAAGAAGAGGGAGGGTGAAGAGGAGGGAAAGATAGTGCAAGGGATGAGGGGAAATGAGCTGCGCCTGTGCAGTTGGAGACGATGGGTGAGTGGTGGAATATTGTGTTGGGGAACCAAGCCTCCTGTGTGACAGGGACCCAACGGTCTCTTAAATTTAGTCTCGTAAATAACTATATCTGAGATGCAAAATAAACCTCCAAAGTTAAAACAGGGAATTGTAACAGCTTGTTGCAGAGAATCAGGAAAGGAAATGGAAACATTAAAAAGGCTCTACGCAGTAAGAAATTTACAATTTCAGAGTGTCTCAAAATGCATTAGAGACCTGGTGTAGTATGCTTTGAGTTGTTGATGAAGTCGAGATCCCAGTTTCCTAAAGGAAACTTTCTCCTTCAAATAACCCTTGCATTCTCTCTCTTTCTCTGTCCCACCCCCACCCTAGTCATCCTACTAGTTTCACTGTCATTCTGCTTGGTTTCACTGTCCGTACCCCCTCATTATCACCTCTTCCACAGCCCACACTGGACCATTGTGGGCTCCACCTTTCCTTGATCATCCTTGCTGGCCTTGATTTGTTCTTTTAATACCTTTCATTCTTTTGTTCTTTGTACCTCTTCATACATCCAGTTTCCCTCTTCCCTGATTCTCAGTCTGAAGAAGGGTCTCGACCCGAAACGTCGCCTATCTCCTTCGCTCCTTAGATGCTGCTGCAACCGCTGAGTTTCTCCAGCTTTTTGTGTATTAAAAAGTAACCTTATGAGGATGTCACAAATAACGATAACCTATAACCTTGACCTGAGGTGTTAGACAGGACTTTGGTTTAATGTCTCAGTGAGTGTATACATTGAGCTTTCAACATCATATATGTCTGAGTTCCTGCACTGGGAAATGAATCCAAAACCTTTGAATTCAAAGGCAAAGTGCTACTGAGAGAAACGGATACATAAGAATCCCCTCAAAGGGCAACTGGGAAATAAAAGTGATGATTAGAAAAAGTGAAGAGAGTTGGAGGTGCCCCAACATAGGTTTACTACTCTATTAACAGTAGATAGAAGCTTAAAGAGTTAATGGATTCACAGTAGTGTTACATAAACCAGCGAAGGAGCAGAATGTAGCACAGAGACAGGCTTCTCAATGCTCTTCACCCCTCCTATTTATACTAATCCTGCCTTATTATAGAGTCACAGAGTCATACAGTGTGGAGACAGGCCCTTCGGCCCAACTTGCACTGGCTGACCAATATACCCCATCTACACTCGTCCCACCTGCCTGAGTTTGGCCCATATCCCTCTAAGCCGACCCCATCCATGTATCTGTCTAAATGTTTTTTTAAATGTTGTGATAGTACCTGCCTCAACTACCTTGAAAAGAATGAGGACCTCATTGAAACTTACCGAATAGTGAATGGTCTGGTTAGAATGGATGTGGAGAGGATGTTTCCACCAGTGGGAGAGTTTAGGATGTTTCTTTAGGAAGGAGATGAAGAGGAATTTCTTCTGAGGCAGACATTGACAGATTCTTGATGAGTACAAGTGTCAGGGGTTATGGGGCGGAGGCAGGAGAGTGACAAATTGGCGGCTGTGAATTGTTTTCTGTCAGCAGTTGGCAGGGGAGTTGGTGGACACCCGAGGGAGAATAATTGAAGGGATGGGATTGATGGGATTTGCTGAGAGCTGGCAAAAACTAATGGGGCTGAATGGCTTTTTCCTATACTGTGATTGAATGACTTTTACTGTGAAAATGATTATCGAAGCTTGAGCTGCCGAAGATAATGCACTAAAAAATCATGTGTGCTCCGTTCTGACCAGTGTCCTTTATTGGGATTTGGGAAAGAAAATGTTGTGAATCAGGGTTCCAGGCCAACTTCCTGTTCCAATGCTTTTGGGGCCTCAAACACCATCCATCCATAGATAGGTGCAAAATAGTGGAGTAACTCAGTGGGTTAGGCAGCATCTCTGGAGAAAAAGGGTAGATGAAGTTTAGCAAAGGAGTTAAGTTCTAAAGATTTAACAAAAGAGTTGCAATCCTGCAACTAATTGCTTGTCGTTAATTAGAATAGGTGGTTGTGGAGGTGGCACGTGTTGGGCTGTGTGGGAAGGGGAGGGTTGTAGAGGTGAGGCTGGAATACATACTGTGTATGTGTGTGTTTAGTTTATTTTAGATTAGAGATACAGCTTGGAAACAAGCTCTTTGGCCCAGGAAGTCTGCGCCGATCCGGTAGCAATCACTAGTTCTATCCTACACAATAGAACCCAATTAACCTCCAACCCTCTACATCCATTGGCATGCGGGAGGAAACTGGACCGACCCGGAGAAAAGTTACATGGTCACGGGGAGAACGTACAAACTCCGTACTGACAGCACCCGTAGTCAGGATCAAACCCGGGTCTCTGGTGCTGTAAGGCAGCCACTGTACCGCTGCACCACTGTGGTGTGTGCGCGTGTGTGTCAATGTCTGTGACTCTGTATGTGTGCATCTGTGTGTGCTTGTGTATGGGCATGGGCTTCTGTGTTTCACGCTTGATGTTAGGTGTGTCTTCAGAGTTTGCTGGCTTTGCTGTTAAATCAACCAAATACGCTGTCTCACATGCGTATTTGCAAACCTGAATGTTATAAGCCCATTGTTAGGAATGCACCCAAGCTGTCTTGCAAGGGTGGCACGGTTGCTGCCTCACGTCGCCAGAGCCTGGCATTGATCCTGATTATGGGTGCTGTCTGTATGCAGTTTGTACGTTCTCCCTGTGACCACATGGGTTTTCTCCAGGTGCTCCGGCTTCCTCCCACACCCCAAAGATGTGCAGGGTTGCAGGTTAATTGGCTTCAGTAAATTGTCCCTGGTGTGTAGGATAGAACTAGTCGATGGATGACTGTTGGTCGGCGTGGACTCAGTGGGCCGAAGGGTCTGTTTCCATGCTGTACTAAACTAAACTAAAGTAATACATACATGCATATTGGTCAACCATATAGGAATCGCATTGTATGCACCATCAAGGGGAACAGCTGAATGTCTTAACCTTCTATTTAACTGTTCAATAGAATAGCGGTAGAAAGTTGGATATTAATTCTACCCTTGTTCTAAACAAACAATGAATCAATTACCAATCACAGAGGTCAGAAAGTACATGTAAAAAAAGATGCACCATTTCCTGACCTTGGAGCTACAGAATCCCTGAAGCAATAACTGGAACATTATTTGCACCAATAAATATTGATGCTGAATGGCATTAAATGCATTCATGGCTGATTGATCCATTCTTGAGGAATGCTCCGTGTCTTGCTGCTCTCAGTAATGGATGTCACGTATGTGATCATCCCTGCTTTGACAAAGGATGATACTTATAATTTTAGCGTTATTATCACAAATAGCATTATCTAATTTTATCCAATTATTTGCATGGTACTTTGAGAGTGAAAACTTGAGCCTCGCTGTTTCTTTAACTTTAGAAGATGAGGAAATGCCAGCTTCAATGTCATATGCCAGCAGGTCATTTGCAGAAACTAAACGTGCTTCAGTTCAGACTGAAGAAGGGGATGAAGCAAAGATACTAGAGGAGCAAGATAGGCCACTCCTCCGAAATCCAATGGACTGGTGTGTAGTACGTAACGGAACGTCACGGCCGCCATTTTGGCGGATGCCTCCCGCTGTGTAATCCGCTCCATAGCTACAGAGCAGTTGCAAGCAACGATTATAGAGCAAGATGCAGTAGAAAGTTATTAGATTTATTTGTAATAGATCTTTACTTACCTCTCGATCTCGATCTCTCTCTCTCTCCCCCTCCCCTATTATCTCTCTCTCCACTCTCTTCTCTCGATCTCTTTCTATCCCCTCTAGATCTCTCTCTTTCCCCTCTCGATCTCTCTCTCCCCTCTCGATCTCTCGCTCTCCCCTCTCGACCTCTCTCTCTCCCCTCTTCTGTCGATCTCTCTCTCCCCCCTTCCCTCTCTCCTTCCCTCTCTCCCTCCTTCCTTCTCTCCCTCCCTTCCCTCTCTCCCTCTCTTCCCTCTCTCCCTCCCTCTCCCTCTCTCCCTCCCTCTCTCTCTCCCTTCCCTCTCTCTTTCCCTTCCCTCTCTCTCTCCCTCCTTCTCTCTCTCCCTCCTTCCCCTTCTCTCTCCCTCTCTCCCTCTCTTTTCCCCCTGTTCCCCCATTTCCCTCCCATCTTTCCTCCCCAGCCCCACCTTTGCGTAGTTTCCCTTGCATTGTATTGTGCAGCTTCCCTTGTATTGCTTTCACACACACTGCACAAAACTACAGGCAAACAAAAACAAACATTCATATAAATATATGGTGGGACAGGCCCTTGAGAGATAAATACATTTCCTTTTCATGGATCAGAAGAAACTTTGATTTAAAGCGTCACTATTGCTCTCTATCTTATTTGTCAGATGATGTACATAAACCATATATGCATACATACATATGCATATACATAAATACATACATACATAGGCATACACATATATATATACACACACATATACACATATATACATACATATATATAAACACACACATATATATATATATATATATATATATATATATATATATATATATATACACACACATATACATACATATATACACATACATATCCATGCAGATATACACATACATATATACATATGATAATTTTCCAATGTTCAATAGATTTAGGATCAGTTCCTGTGGATTGGAGGATAGCTAATGTTATCCCACTTTTCCAGAGTCCAGAACCAGGGGCCACAGTGTTAGAATAAGGGGGAGGTCATTTAGGACTGAGGTGATAAAAAACCCTACTCTGTGTTTTTCGCAGGAGTGGTCCATCTTGCTCCGCTATAGGATCTTTGCTCTTCGTGGCTCTCCCACAGAGTATCCATTCCTGCCCATTAGGTTCCCATTGTGATGAAGAACACACAGGCATGAAAAGTGGAAAAAGGATTTATTAAAGTTTAAAATGTGAATAACTCTTAAAATATAAGAACAATTTAAATGTCAAAGAGGAGATGTATTAAGTTATTTCTTGTTGTCTCTCTTGTTGCTGCCCACAGCGTCTTTATGTCGCTTTGCCGCGGTCAAATTTTAACCAAGATAATCTGATAATATATCTCAGAAGTCATCATTCAACGAAGCATGCTTTTATATAAGCACGCATACACGCACACACACACACAGAGATCCACACACAGAGACTCACACACACTGACTCTCACACACACACAGACTCACTCAAACGTTTAAAGCTTCCTGTAGAGGCTGCTGCTGCTGAAGCAAAAGTCCCGTTTATATCAACGGGTGGATGGTTGAAAGGGTCAAGAGCTTCAAATTCGTGGGCATGCACATCTCTGAAGATCTTTCCTGGTCCGAGAACACGGATGCAAATATTAAGAAAGCACATCAGCGCCTCTACTTCCTGATAAGATTACGGAGAGTCAAGGAGGACTCTAACTTCTACAGGTGCACAGTAGAGAGCATGCTGACCGGTTGCATCGTGGCTTGGTTCGGTAACTTGAGCGCCCAGAAGAGGAAAAGACTACAAAAAGTAGTTAACGCTGCCCAGTCCATCATCGGCTCTGACCTCCCTTCCATCGAGGGGATCTATCGCAGTTGCTGCCTCAAAAAGGCTGGCAGTATCATCAAGGACCCACACCATCCTGGCCACACACTCATCTCCCTGCTACCTTCAGGTAGAATGTACAGGAGCCCGAAGACTGCAATGACCAGGTACAGGAATAGCAACTTCCCAATATCCATCAGGCTATTAAACATGGCTCGGATCAAACTCTGAACATTAATAGCCCATTATCTGTTATTTGTACTTTATCAATTGCAGCACAAGTTCATTCTCAATTGCAGCAATAGTTCAGACTCTATTGCAGCACAAGTTCATGTCTTTGTATTGCTGTGTGTTATGTATTGCTGTGTTTATTAGATGGGAAAGATAGAAGAGCTTATTAAAATCTTCTTACAAAGACCATTAAGTAATTTCTTTCTATCCTCTTTTGGACCTAAGGCATAGCAGGGCTGCCAACTCTCACACAGAGGGAGAGAGGGACAGAAGGGGAGAGAGAGGGAAGGAGGGAGAGAGAGAGGAAAGGAGAGAGAGAGAGGGGGGAGAGAGGGGAGAGAGGGGAGGAAGAGAGGGGAGGGGGATCGAGAGAAGAGAGGGGAGAGAGGGGAGAGAGAGATCGTGATAAGAGAGAGATCGAGAGGAGAGGGGAGAGAGAGAGGTCAAGAGGGGAGAGAGAGATCGAGAGAAGAGAGGGGATAGAGAGAGATAGGGGAGAGAAAGAGATCGAGAGGGGAGAGAGAGAGATTGAGGGGGAGAGAGAGAGATCGAGTGAGAGGGGAGAGAGAGAGGTCAAGAGGGGAGAGAGAGATCGAGAGAAGAGATGGGATAGAGAGAGATCGAGAGGGGAGAGAAAGAGATTGAGAGGGGAGAGAGAGACATCGAGAGGGGAGAGAGAGAGATCGAGGGGAGAGAAAGAGATCGAGAGGGGAGGGAGATCGAGAGAAGAGAGGGGAGAGGGAGCGATTGAGAGGGGAGAGAGAGATGGAGAAGAGAGGGAGATCGAGAGAAGAGAGGCGAGAGAGAGCGATCGAGAGAAGAGAGGGGAGAGAGAGATAGAGAGGGATCGAGTGAAGAGGGGAGAGAGACATAGAGAGAAGAGGGGATAGAGAGGAATCAAAAGGGGAAATAGAGAGAAGAGAGGGGAGGGGGAGAGAGAGATCGAGATCGAGAGGTCAGTAAAGATCTATTACAAATAAATATAATAACTTTCTAATGCATTTTGCTCCTCGATAATCTTTGCTTGCAACTGCTCTGTAGCTTTGGAGCGGATTACACAGAGGGAGATCGAGAGACAAAGATTATAGAGGAGCCTAGTTTCCCAATGATGTAGAGGCCATAGTCGACGCCATCTTTGGTCGAGGCAGTCCGCTAACATGGCGTTGACTATCACACATGTGATACTACGTCTTTTTTGCTGAGTGGCGCATCTTGCTCCTCTATAATCTTTGGTATGAAGAAGGGTCTGGACCTGAAACGTCACTCATTCCTTCTCTCCAGAGATGCTGCCTGTCCCGCTGAGTTACTCCAGCATTTTGGTCTACCCATGCTTCAGTAAACAAGCGTCTGCTTTCCATGCTCACGTTACCAATTCAGGCCAACTGTGAAAAAACTGGATCAGGCTTGATCATCCGAAACTGCTATTTTGTTTTAGTTTAGCTTATAATGGTTACATGTACGAAAGTACAGGGGAAAGCTTTTTTTTTGTACTTTTATTTGCAAGCAGAGGCAAAATTCAGAGAACAACTGTCCATATTTTAAGAAAAGAGTGCATATTTTAACGGAAAGTGGCAATTTAAATGTCAAATTCATGATCTCTCAGTGTGAATTAACGTTTAGATTTTTATCAGTGATCGAGACTAAATTGAATGCAAGTTGAACACGATATTTCTGAATTTTTCCTTCTCTTAATGTCCATCTATCTATATATATATATATGCTATTAAAGTCTTGTTTGTTTGTGTGTGTGTGTGTGATTGAGATGGTATCTACGCCAAAACAGTACACGGTAGCACTAACATTTTTGCACCACATTACTCACCTTTCTCAGATTGATCTTATATTTCACAAGTTATTCATAATTTTTAAGTTTAAAAGCTCAAGTTTAAGAAGAATTTAACAGCTAAATCCTTGCTAGCCCAGCTTGCAACTAAGTTGAATACAAAGTTGCATTCCAGGAACACTCCACCATGTATTTACCAGAACAAGAGGCAGAGGGGGCGATTGCTATTGGGATCCAAATCCTTGTTGGCCCAGCTTGCAACGAAGTTGCAATCGAGCCCTTTCAGCAAGTGTTAAAGAAGGAACTGCAGATGCTGGAGAATCGAGGGTACACAAAAGGCTGGAGAAACTCAGCGGGTGCAGCAGCATCTAAGGAGCGAAGGAGATAGGCGACGTTTCGGGTCGAGACCCTTCTTCAGACTGATGGGAGGTGGGGGGGGGGGGGGGGGGGGGGGGGGGGGGAGAAGAAAGGAAAAAGGAGGAGGAGGAGCCCGAGGGCTGAAGGAGAGGTGGGAAGGGGAGGAGACAGCAAGGGTTAACAGAATTGAGAGAATTCGATGTTCAAGCCCAAAGGATGCAGACTCCCCAAGCGGAATATGAGGTGCTGTTCCTCCAACTTGCGGTGTTGCTCACTCTGGCCGTGGAGGAGGCCCAGGACCGAGAGGTCGGATACGGAATGGGAGGGGGAGTTGAAGTGCTGAGCCACCGGGAGGTCGGGTTGGTTATTGCGGACCGAGTTTAGCTCAACAGGAGAGGGTGGGGGGCAATTGCATTATTTTTTAAAGTCCTCGGAGCAGTGGGAGGCAGTGCTGGGGATATGCCCCTGCACAGTTGGGTGAGTGCTGGAATATGAGGGAACGGGTGAATGGTGGAATCTTGCATTGGGGAACGGGTTGCGTTGAGGGACCAGGCCTTCTGTGTGACTACCTTTGTTTAGTTTAGTTTAGCGATGCAGCATGGAAACAGACCTTTCAGCCCTCATAATCTGTGCCGGTCAGCGATCACCCCATACTATAGCTTTATCCTACACAATAAGGACCGTTAACAGAAGCCAATTAGCCTACAAACGTGCGTGTCTTTGGAATGTTGGAGGAAACTGTACCAGACATTTGGATGTATGGATATCTCTTTTCCCAACCCTGTGCCTCTTAATTTCAGCTTAGTACTTGGGTAGAAACAAGGAACTGCTGATGCTGGCATACACACAAGGACACAAGGTGCTGGAGTAACTCAACGGGTCAGGCAGCATCACTGGCGAATATTGATAGATGATGTTTCAAAGCGGTTCACATGTCCATGTTCTCCAAGATGCTGCCTGACCCGCTGGGCTATTCCAACGTTTTGTGTCCATTAGTACTTGGGTGATGCTTTGTTGGTTTTCAGACTGGTGCCACACTGCTACTTCTGTGTGTTTGTACATGGAAAATAGGTGATACAGCATCTTAGTGTATTTCTGGCAATAGAGCTCTATTATTATTGCAATATCTCTTTATCCTCAAAACAAATGTGTCTCTTTTTACAACAACTCTTAACTTGTTTGATATTTTAAAAGTAATGCTAATAGCATCCTCCTTAAAGTTTAGTTTAGTTTAGAGATACAGCAAGAAAACAGGCCCATCCTCCCACCGAGTCTATGCCGGCCAGCGATCCCCCCCGTACACTAGTTCTATCCTAAACACAAGGGACAATTTTCAGAAGCCAATTAACCAATAAATCTGCTCGCCTTTGGAGTGTGGGAGGAAACCCGAGCAAACCCACCCAGTCACAGAGAGAACATACAAATACTGCCAAGACAGCACCCATGGATTGAACCCAGGTCTCTGGCGTTGTGAGGCAGCAACACTACTGCTGCGGCACCACCCCCTTCCCTACTTGCATGACTTGTTGCTAACGCGACAGAACGGTCGAAGTCTATTTTGTCGACTTGGTTGCTGTTATCCCTCCCTGAAATGAGATGAGGGGGCACAGTGGCGCAGCGGTAGAGTTGCCGCCTTACAGTGCCAGAGACCCAGGTTTGAGCCTGACTACAGGTGCTGTGTGGAATTTGTGCATTCTCCCTGTGACCATGTGGGTTTTCCACGGGTGCTCCGGTTTCTTCCCACACTCCAAAGACGTCCAGATTTGTACGCTGATTGGCTTTGGTAAAATTGTAAACTGTCTGTAGCGTGTGTAGGATAGTGCTAGTGTGTGGGGATTGCTGGTTGGGGCCGACTCAGTCGGCAGAAGGGCCGGTTTCCACTCTGTATCTATAAACTAAACTAAATATGAAGAAGGGTCTCGACCCACAACGTCACCATATACCTCTCCAGGGATGCTGCCTGTCCCGCTGAGTTACTCCAGCATTTTGTGTCTACCTTAAACTAAAAGTGAGCTGCTACTCTCCGTTCCCTGAAACTCCAGCTGTCGTAAAGGTTCCACACAAGAGTACAGTGGTTGTTGATAATCTTCAGTTAATCAGGTATGGTGTAAGCTGGTGATGGATTCTCTTCAATTTTACCTTTCTGTTGCCTCATCTCATCACGATGACCTTTGCGCATCGACGGAAGGCAGGTTTTCATTGCTAGGATCTGTCTGTGTATTGCTTCCCTTCTCATCCACTCCGGTTATCCAATTATCAAAGTTGAAGAAGTGATGACTCCGTTCCATGTGCACCAGTCAGCCATTTCACTTCTATTGAGTCATTGAGTCATCCGTTCAGCATGGAAATAGACGTCATCAGCCCATCTCGTCCCAGCATACTGGGCTGGTACCATTTGCCTACATTTGTCCCAGAGCACTTTAAACCCTTTCTATCCATATGTCTCGTAAAACTCATGGTGATGAGGTGATTCCTCTGGCGGCTCTATAGAGAATTTAAATCACCTTGTACATTTGAGTATTCAGCAGCTTAGCTGGTTCTTGACGTTTTCCGATGACAGCATTGTTATTTTGGTTAGTTTATAATTTTCACATGTACTGAGCTTCAGTGAAATGCTTTTTGCCGTGTGCAATCCAGTCAGCGAACAGATTACAATTAAACCGTCCACAGTGTAAAAATATGGGATTGTGACGGTCCCTGGGGGGCAGGCCATCCTTGGATCATCCCCCTCGCCGATTGAGTTGGTCTACCCCTGGGTGTGTGCTCCCAGTGTGGGTGGTGTGCTCTCGCTGTGGGGATTAAATGACTACTGTTTACACCTGCCTGGCATCTGGCCTTTTCCTGGCCCCGTCCAGGCTGCCACAGGATAAAGGGTATAACGTTCAGTGCAAAATCAAGTACAGATGAAAGGTAGTTCAAAGGTCTCCAATGAGGTAGATGGGAACCCAGAACCGGTCTTGAGAGATTGGTTCAGTTGCCTGATGACAGTTGCGAAGAAAATGTCCCTGGATCTGGAGGTGCGCGTTTTCACACTTCCGCATCTCTGGCCTGATGGGAGAGCGGAGCAGAGGGAGTGACTGGGGAGAGACTGGTCCTTGATTATGCGGGTGGCCTTGCCGAGGCAGCGTGAAGTGCAGATGGAGTCAATGGAAAGGAGGTTGGTTTGTGTGGTCCATTGTGTCATGGTGTCAGAAAAAGACCAATCTTACTCTTAACATCAGCAAGAACAAGGCGAACACCAACCCTTTCTTCATCAACGGAAGCGTTGTCCAAACAGTTGACAGTCAATAGACACATCATCCATGACATGAACAAACTAACCTGCTCCTTTCTCCCTGATGTGGTGATGAAGAAAGCACAATAGTGGTACTCTCCCACCAGTGCAAACATCCTCTCCATATCCACTCTATCCAGACCTTTCACTATTTGGTAAGTTTCAATGAGGTTCCTCCTCATCCTTCTAAACTCCAGCAAGTACAGGCCCAGTGCGGTCAAATGCTCATCATGCTTTAACGCAATCATCTCTGGGCAACCTCCTCAGGACCCCATCCAACGCAAGCACATCCTTCCTCAGTGGTGGCATGGCGATGCAGAGGTGAGCAAAGGTATCTTTGGTGGTGAGTAGCTGCCTCACAGTGCCAGAGACCCAGGTTCGATCCTGACTATGGGGTGCTGTGTGTTCAGAGTTTGTACATTCTCCTCGTGAACACGTGGGTTTTCTCCGGGTGCTTCAGTTTCATCCCCTACTCCAAAGATGTGCAGGTTTGTAGGTTAATTGACTTTGCTAAATATTGTAAATTGTCCCCAGTGTGTAGGATAGTGCTATTGTCCGGGGATCGTTGGGCCGAAGGTCCTGTTTCCTCGCTGCATCTGTAAACTAAACAAAAATTTAACTTAACTTAACCTTAACTAAACATGGGGTCCAAAGTTGCTCCCATTTTGAGGTGGGAAAACTCTTTTACCCAGTGGTGAGAGAATAACATGTGAGAAGCTCCTCACACATATAGTACCAGAAGTGTGGATGGAGCAATGAGACAACAGCTCTTCTCGCCACTGTCAACCCTAGCAACTCTTCACTCCTTGTGCCCACTTCTGGATTGAAGATTGACCCATGTATCAAGAAGCATTGGGAAGAGTAGGGACGTGAAAGAGTTACTTAAAGCCAGGTATGGCTGGACTATCGCTCATTGTTGAATGGAAAAGAGAGCCTATTTATGTACAGTTATCAATCCACCAATTTAACAGTTTCGCTGAAGAAATAGATGTACAATCTTGAGGAAAAACCTGAAACTTTGCAGGGAATGAAAAATCAAAGGCTTGATTTTGACTGTAAGACCAGATGCTCATTCTGATCGATGCTTTGCAGAAAAATACCTAGTGGAAAATGAATCTTTTATTTAGGCTCAGGGAGAAAATGTTTTTTGCTCAGATACATTTTAACTTTTTATTATTTGGAACGAGAGGCATGCTGGACAGCGCGGGTCAATGTAAAAAAAAATCAAAGGGAAATTGCCCCTGAATGCAACTTCACAAAAAAATTATGCATTTGAGCTCAATTTCAGCAAGCTGGATGCAGAAGAAAGGAAGCTTTCAGGTGTGCTGCCTTATCTGGATGGAACGCACAATGTGCAGTGGCTTGCTCTCACAGATACCAATGTCTAAGAATATTTGAATAATATTTGACATAGGATGGGAAAGCACGTTATTGAAGCTGACAGTAGGCTCCTGCAAGGCATGCAACTCAGAAATATTATAAATTAAAACTGAAGCCAAGTCCACATTTAGAGGAAATTGGGGTTTTTTTTAAAGCCCCGGTATTGAGGCTGAGATACTCCAGCATTTTAGACTTTACACTTTATACTTTACACCTTAGATCTTACACTTTACACTTCAGACTTTACTTCAGCAAAGCATTCAACAAGGTTCACCTGGTAGGCTGCTCTGGAAGGTTTGGTCGCAAAGAGAGATAGCTGAACGGGTAGAAAATTGGCTTCATGGAAGGAAGCAGAGGTTGGTGGTGGAAGGTTGCTTCTCGGACTGGGGGCCTGTGACTAGTGGTGTGCCTCTGGGTTCGGTGCTGGGCCCGTTACTGGTTGTTATCTATATCAATTGGGGTGGAAAATTGCAACCTTCACTTCACCTGTTTCGACTAATGCAATCAATTCGACGTGCACAAACAGAAGATCAAATAGAACAAGTTGTCCTACAACTTTAGGCTGTGCACGCCACACAAAAGAAGAAGAAGATCGATATCAATGATTTGGATGAGAACACACACGCAGTTCTTTCATAAATTACACGGCATGATTAGTACGTTTGCAGATGATACAAAAGTGGGTGGTTTGGCAGATAGTGAAGATGGTTGTGAAATATTGCAGCAGGATCTTGATCGATTAACCATGTGGGCTGAGGAATGGTTGATGGAATTTAATACAGAAAAATGTGAGGTCTTTGATTTTGGGAAGTCTATCATGGGCAGGACCAACACAATGAAAGGTAGGGCTCGGGTGAGTGTTGTAGACTAGAGGGATCTAGGAATCGTGGGTAGATCAGGTGGTCAAAAAGGCTTTTGGCACATTGGCCTTCTTCAGCTAGAGTATAGAATTTAAGAAGTCATGTTGCAGTTGTATACGACGTTGGTGAGGCTGCGTTTAGAGCATTGTGTTCAGTTCTGGGCATCGTGTTATAGGAAAGATGTCAGGCTGGAAAGGGTAGAAAGAAGATTTATGAGGATGTTGTCAGGACCAGAGGGTCTGAGCTGTAGAGAGAGGTTGAGTAGGCTGGCACTCAATTCCTTGGGGCGCAGGAGGATGAAGGGTGATATTTTAGAGGTGTATAAGATCATAAGAGGAATAGATCTGGTAGATACACAGTCTTTTGCCCAGAGCAGGTGAATCGAGGACTAGAGAACATGGGTTTAAGGTAAAGTTGAAAAGATTTTATAGGAATCCGAGGGGTAACTTTTTCACTCAAATGGGTGGATGGAACAAGCTACCAGAGGAAGTAGATGAGGCAGGGACTATCCCAAACATTTCAGAAGCAGTTAGACAGGTACATGGATAGGACAGGTAAACAGCACTTTGTATCCAGCTGCAGGTCCACCACTGATATTCCGGCACACTAGGTTCCAGAGCCTTGCTAGATTTTCCTTTTTGCTGGACCAACAGAGGCCATGGCCTTGGGGCGCTGTGAAACCTGCCGCAAAGTTGGCTGTGGAAGTCGGCTATGGGAACGGATCTGCTGGCTCCGGTCGGGCTGGACTTCTAGAGCCCTGGCTGCAGGGGGCAAATTTGATCCACCGATCAACACAGAAGTCCCAATGAGGTTGGGATCTTGGAAGAAAAGTTGTGCAAACTAATGAAAAAAAATCTAAAAATCCTACATACAGTGTTCAGCTTTAGACTCTGAACTAAACTTGAGAGATACAGCGCAGAAACAGGAGCTTCAGCCCATCAGCCCATGCCCACCAGATATCACTTTGTATACTAGCACTATCCTACACACTAAGGACTTTACTTTTTACCAAAGCCAATTAATGTACAATAGTGCACGACTTTGAAGTGTGGGAGGAAACCGGTGCACCCAAAGAAACCCACGTGGTCCCAGGGTACAAAGTCCATACAGACAGCACCCGTAGTCAGGATCAAACCCAGGTCTCTGGCGCTGTGAAACAGAAACTCTACTCCACTGGGCTGCCTGAAATAAAAATTTACTCTGAATCAGTGGTTGAACCCATTTTTAGGAACCGAACAAAGGTACATATCATACACAGTATTTTGTTTGCGTATACACAGGGCCTAAGAGAGAGGGGTACAGGGGGTACATCATACCCGAGCCCAGAGTCCAAAAGGGGGCCTGGGAGCCGAAGGAGGAGGGTCGGGAATTTCCTGAAATCTCAGAAAATGTTTGCACATATTTTGTGAAGACTAGCATTCACATATTGTGTGAGCCTACATAGTTTTATATATCGTAATTCGTAGAAATTGTGATGCATAATAAAGTGGGGAATTTTACCTGATGTGTCTTCCCTGGAGGAGGAGGGGGGGGCACAAGGATCCAGCAGTCATCACTGCTGATAGGTCTTCCCTGTAATGGGGGGAGCACTCGGACCCATCAGAGTCAGACCACGTGCTGTCTTCATGGTGGAGGTTGTGGGCCTCGTCCAGCACCTGGAATTCTGGTGAGATCTGGCCCGCTGGTGGCTGGTGGAGAGGCGAGGGTC
Organism: Okamejei kenojei; assembly: GCA_035221665.1. Classification (NCBI taxonomy): domain Eukaryota; kingdom Metazoa; phylum Chordata; class Chondrichthyes; order Rajiformes; family Rajidae; genus Okamejei; species Okamejei kenojei. The sequence goes on along the minus strand of CM069135.1, from coordinate 110,777,238 downwards.
GGCAGAGTCGCTGGTGGAGGCCCTTGGGGAGCTGGAGTAGAGATACAGGCAACAGCATCGGTGGCTTTCTGAAGACAGTGAACATCGGCGACCGTTGCTCCGGTGGACCCGCCGGGGAGGTGGCGAGAGTCGGCAACTGCGGCTGTTTCAGTGGTCGGGGCTTGGGTGTGGGTGGGTCAGTGTGTGTGTGTGTGTGTGTGTTAATGGGAGGGTGAATTTTGTAAATGCAGTTAAAACCATTAGATCTGTTGAACTTGGTGACCTGTTTCCAAATGTTTGTGTTAGCTTAAGAATACTATTAACAATTCCAGCAACAGTAGCTTCTTCAGAGACGTTATTGAGCAAACTCAAGCTGATTAAGAATTATTTAAGGTCGCCAATGTCTCAGGAATGTCTTGTGGATTTGGCCAGGCTAAGTATTCAAAGTCAAAGTCAATTTTATTCGTCACATGCACCCGAAGGTGCAGTGAAATGAATTTGCCAGCAGCGATACACTTAAAAAGAACACACAATACTCAATAAAATGTAACGCAAACATCCACCACAATATTCTTCACTATGGTGGAAGGAACAAGGTTCAGCCAGTCCTCTTCCTTTGTTCACCCATGGTCGGGGCCGTAACCCCTCTACAGTCGCCGCTACGAATGGCCCGATCTACAGGCCCTCTCGTCGGGATGATCCAACCTCCGATGTCGAACGGGCAAACACACTCCGCAGCTTGGAGGTGACGACTCGGTACTTTTCTACCTGGAGACCGTGGCTTCAGGATATAATAGGCCGCAGGCTGGCAGTCGGAGCTCTTCTCCGGCGATCCCCGGCGACGGATCCCAGGCTCCGGATGGTAAGTCCACGCCACGCCCGGGGCTAGAAGTCCGCAGACCGCGACTTCAGGATGTTATAGGCCACAGGCCGGTGGTCTGAGGTCTTCTCTGGTGATCCCCGGCGAGACCACAGCCCCACGATGTCAACGAATTGAATCAATAGTATTGAATCAAACATTGCAAAAACAATACATTTTCATGCTGTCAACATTTTTCACAAAAAAAGTCTGGGAAAGCTCTTTATTTAAAGTAAATACTAGGCTTATCTGCCTTCTTTTTGCGATGAAGGTTGCTTACTTGGCTGACTTCTTCGCCGAGGTGAATTCCTTGAACCTGCCACTTCAAGGAAACCTCACAATGCTACACACGGCCTGTCACATAGTGGCAGCGTTCAGCAGGAACCTTTACCAGAGATGCTACGCCAGATGCTGAATGCCACTTCCACGAGGAGATCTCAACCCACCTTTCGAAGAGGGCCCTGACCCTATTGGTCTTCGAAAGAACAGGACAGTCTTTCACTTTCAGCCAAAACGTGGCGAGCAGTCACGTCAGTATTGCTAATGGCACCGTCTTCAACGGAAAAGGGTCGGATGATCCACTCATTACGAGAGCGGTCGTCCAGTCTGGGGTAGTAACGTTCGATGGCTTCACTAATTGCCAGAAGGTGGGTTGAGATCTGCTCGTGGAAGTGGCATTCAGCATCTGGCGTAGCATCCAGGAGAGTCGTCATCTCAGGGAAGATAGTCTTGTCATCATCCTGGACTCTTCTCTGGTTCAATGATTCAATACGTTTACATTCTAAACAAGAATTATCCAGAATGATTGTTCCATGCATAAACATAACAAATCTTGTGTACTTCCAGAATTTTTTCTACTTATGTTTATCAGCATGAATAAAAATGTATATTTTATGCATGTGTCTGTGTATAAGGATGCGGTGATTTTGACTGACATCTGACCTCAATCAAAAACTCATCCTTCACCACACTCCACACCTCCCTCTAATATTCCAACATAGGTAATCATGCCTACCCATCAATCTCTTCAGAAATATATAAAAATCCAAGTGTATTACCGATTTACATGCTGACATAGATGGTGAATACTCCAATGTTCCTATTTGATCATGTACACAAATACAAATTTTAGTCTATAATAATTTGTAATTCACCTCCTTTTGATTATTTATTTACAGACATTATGTTTGTTTACATTCTATTTACACCAAATTACGGCACTTTTGTGATAAACACTTTCCGCATATTTTAATAATAGTTTAATTTAATCTATTGTCACGTGTACCGAGGTACAGTGAAAAGCTTTTGTTGCGTGCTCACCAGTCAGCGGAAAGACAATACACGATTACAATCGAGCCATTTACAGTGTATAGATACATGATAAGGGAATAACGTTTAGTGCAAGGTAAAGCCAGTAAAGTCTGATCAAAGGTAGTCCAATGTTCACCAATGAGGTGGATAGTAGTGCAGGACTGCTCTCTGGTTGTGTCAGATGGTTCAGTTGCTTGATAACAGCTGGGAAGAAACATGGTGGTGGTGTATGCTTTCACCTTGAATCTGGTGGTGTATGCTTTCACCTTTCTATACCTTTTCCCTGATAGGGGAGGGGAGAAGAGGGAGTGGCCAAGGTGCGACTCGTCCTTGATTATGCTGGTGGCCTTGCCGAGGCAGCGTGAGGTGTAAATGGAAGGGAGTGTGGCGGCACCCGATAGCAAGCCAAGGTCACGACGAACCATCGGCTCTGGAGGGCGGCGTCTTGGTGGGGGAGGCGCGAGTCACGGGGTCGGTATCTGAGTTGTTATTTAAGGCCGGGCAACGCCCGTGTCAGGTGAGGAGTAGGGAGCTGTATTGCAGAAGAATAAACAGGTCTAGTGCACACAACTTGTGTCCGACTAGTTTTTGGCTGGACTCCTGCCAGTCCCCGCCACAGGAGGTTGATTTGTGTGCTGGTCTGGGCTGCATCCACAATTTGCTGCAATTTCCTGCGGTCTCAGATGGAGCTGTTCCCAAACCATTCTGTGATGCATCCCAATAAAATGCTTTCTATGGTGCACATATATAAATAATATTTAATGACTTTCAGAAGCAGACAAAGTGGACAGATTTAAAGATAATGTAAGATATGTAATGCGCTCTGTATTAATTATTATTGTGTGCACACTTAATTATTTACGAAAATGCAGTTCAAGAAGCATGTCTATTTCTTTATTTCACTGTGATGGATTACAAGCTTCATCTTTAAGAGTAGTGTCAAAACTTGCTTATCTTGCCTCGTATTTCCAATGAGAAACACAAAACACAGGGGTGGCACACCGGCAGAGACCTGGGTTTTCATCCTGACCATGTGCACTGTCTGTACGGACTTTGTATGTTCTCCCTGTGACCGTGTGGGTTTTCACCGGATGCTCAGATTTCCTCACACAGCCTAACCATTGACAATGTGTAGTAATTTTGAAAATGTAACAAACATAACTGTTCTGCATTCCTTCTGTTGTTTCCCTCCGAGTTAGAATATAGCTGGAACAAAGTATGGAGCATAGTTTCTATGATTCCATTTACATAGAACAGTACAGCACAGAACCGGACCCGATGGCCCACAATGACATTGCCAAGTTCAACTGATCTCATCTGCCTGGACATGACATACCCCTCTCTTCCTTGTACTTCCATGTGCTGTGATGAATGGTCCCCTTTAAGATACGCTCCTCTCCCATCCTCAGGTAAACGAGTTGCAGCCAAGTCCAATTAAGTCCATTGGCCCAATTAACCCAATCCTACTCCTTATGAACCGTGGAGTCCAGAGGGGAAGGGAGAGAGGAAACTTGGAGTGACTCTTGGCCCTCTGGTTTGTCTCCAGAAATAAAGCCCATGTGGTGAGTTCACTGAACTGTGTGTCAGTGTATTCATTATTGATCTGCTGTCATGACTGATGCCACAGTCTGTTCAAATCTCGACTCACGATTTCCCTCAATTACCTCAGGTTTAGTTCTTTACAGTTATGTTTAGTTCCTTACTGGTATTGGTCATTGTATATTATTGTCACACGTATTAAGTGTTTTGGGTGCTGTACAGGTATTCACCATTGATCTGGCGTCATTTCCGACGTCACAGTGTCTACCTAAAAAAAAAAGTCATAGAATCATGCAGTGTGGAAACTTCGGTCCAAGTTGCCCGCGCTAGCCAGCATGTTCCATCTACACTAGTCCCACTTACCTGTGTTTGGCCCATATTCCTCTGAACCTGTCCTATCCATGTACCTGTCTAATTGTTTCTTTAAACTTTGTGATAGTCTCTGCCTCAATTACCTCCTCAAGCAACTTGTTCCATACACCCACTAATCTTTGTGTGGAAAAAGTTACCCCTCAGAATCCTATAAAATCTTTCCCCCTTCACCTTAAACCTATGTCCTCTGGTTCTTGATTCCCCCACTTTGTGTGTCCACCTGATATATTCCGCTCATGGTTTTATACACCTCAATAAGATCACCCCTCATCCTCTTGCGCTCCAAGGACTAAAATCGTATCCTGCTCTACCCTTCCTATAGCTCAGACCCTCAAGTCCTGGCAACATCTTTGTAAATCTTCACTGCAGCCATTCCAACTTAACAACATCTTTCCTATAACATGGTGTCCAGAACTGAACACAATACTGTAAATGCTGCCTCACCGATGTCTCATATAACTGCAACATATCCCAACTTCTATACTCAATTCTCTGACTGATGAAGACCAATGTGCCGAAAGCCTTTTTGACCACCCCTTGTTAAAACAAAGCAGCTTGTAGAAATCCATTCCCTTCCTCTAAGTAGCAGAATTACCAGTGGATGCTCCGTGAGGATTGTTTCTCATGTAGCTTTGTGCTTTAATAGATGTAATTGAAGGAAAAGAGAGTTATGGACAGGAGTAACTTTTTGTGATCCTGCTTTGTGTTTGCATCAGATTGGGAGCCAGTTTGCATTTCTCCTGTGATGATGGCTACGTGCTTCAGGGGTCGAAAAGCATCACTTGTCAGAAGGTGACCGACACGTTAACTGCCTGGAATGACCACAGACCTGTCTGCCGGGGTAAGCGATCAAAGAATGATTTCCAGATTGAGTTGTTTCACCTGAAGGCCATAGGCATGGCCACCTGTCTTTCTTGTGTGCTGTGGAATGATGTACTTCAGAGATTCCACTTGAAAACAGGCCCCTCGGCACACCGAGTTCACACCGACCATCAATCGCCCATTCACACTAGTTCTATGTTATTCTACGTCCTATGCACGAGGGGCATTTATCTTTGTAGAGACCCATTAACCACAAACCTGCACGTCTTTGGAGTGTGGGAGGAAACCAGAGCACCCGGAGAAAACCCCAAGTGGTCACAGGGAGAACAGAAAAACTCCACACAGACAGCACCCAGAGTCGGGATCGAATCTGGGTCTCCGGTGCTCTGAGGCAATGGCTCTACCAGCTGTGCCATTGTGCAGTCTGGTGGATTACCTTCTGGGTTAGTGTCATGTCATCCGCTGGATTATCAACTACGCATCTTAAAAGATGTACAGGTTCTTTATCCACAAGGAATAGAAAATAATCACAGTTAGAACAATAAAATGGTCCCACACTCTAATGCTCAAAAGGAACTTTACAGTTCAGTACACCCTTTTATAATGGACCATTTTGGGGGGGGGGGGGGGTTGAAATAGTATCCATTAATGTCGATAATCTGCTGAAACCGAGTAAGCTATTATCATTGCAGCTCGTTGAAACAAAGAATTGCAAGTGATGGCTAATAGGCAAAAGGACACTAAATGTAGCAATCTTACAAAATTTTGAGATTTTTAAAATCAAGTCTGCAATTTATCCCATCAGATAAAGCATAAAAATAAGTTTAATTTGACACCTAATTCACGTTTATATCTTCAGTATTAAAAAGGTTATGGCCATTTTCATACTCGGAAATTAGCATCTTGTTCCCTATTGCTTTTCCATTGACTTAACACAAAAGCTGTGATCGAGGACAGTCAAAAGCCCATGACTTTCTTAAAAATTAAGAGAACTTTAAGAAATTTTAAGTTATTATAGATTGAAGCATTCTGAAACAAATATGAAACAATCTTACTTGGATGACCTGAAATTAAAGCATATAATTAGTTAGTTGCCCAATTGTGGCTAATTACAAAATTCAATTACTAGATCTTAAACTTCTATCCATTTCTTAAGAAAAGATTAAAATTTTGAATTTAAAAAAAAAAGAATTTATAGGCCAAATGGAAGGAATTTAGTGTTTAATTCCTGTAAATTAATGGCCATTTTAATCATCTTACGAGTGGGTTTTTGTGGAACGCGATCGTTTGGAACGTTGCGGTGAATTTAAACCCCATATCGGCAGGAAAAACACTGCCGGTTCGTATGTGGTCTAAATCACCTTTTCGCAACGTAAAATGTGGATTAAGGTAATCCTAGGAAGCACGTTTATATGTAAAATAAACGGCTTTCCTTTACCTGTCCCATGCGCGAAATCCGTCCCGGATGTTGGCGTTCACGGCATTAGAAGCTGATTTTTATTTTGCTCCAGCGCTGAAATAGTCCGGCGATTTTAATTTTTAAAAAAAAGAGGAAATTCACAGACTGGCAGTCGGAACAAAAGCTTCAGCAAAAGCTCGCACCCCGAGAAAATAAAACTCCGGCAGGGGAGAACCACATTTTAACCCCCCCCCCCCCCCCCCCCCTCCAAAGGCGCCAAAGTCGCGCACACGGCCAGTGACAGAACTGCAGTGCCGCTGAAGGTAAGTTTTGCAACATACCTACTAAATTTTGGTCGGGCAGCATCACTGGAAAACATTGATAAATGTCATCAGGACCCTTCCTCAAACTGATTCAGTCGACAGCTCACGTTCTAGAGCTTCAGGCTGCTGCCAACAACAGGACGTGATCAATCACCATAGGGCTCCCTCCCCTCTCACCAGCTGCCCCTTCATCCAGTCAGCCATCAATTTGTCCACTCCCTGCTTCCAAGGTGGTCTATGCCGGCGGCTCAGGAGGAGGTGGTGGGAGTGGGGAGAGGCCAATTTGACAGAGCAATGGAGTAGGGGAGAGTCCAAGTGGAAAGAGCGATGGAAGAAGGAGGAGAGGCCGAGTGGAGCAAGCGCGTCCTGTCTGTGGTGGCAGCCTGAAGAAAGCTCTGTCCCCAGGGGCTACAAGGTTAGTCGCAACAAATGCCACATCAATCGGAACAAGCGGAGGGTGAAGAAGAGCTGGCTGGTGCATCTTACAAACCGGGGCCGAGACAAGTCGGGATGGCATCGGTCCATTCGCTATAATCAAAGTCCGTTAAAACAAGCCGCTGCTGTACTTTTAAAATCTTCAAGGAAGAACTGGTTTTAAAAATATACTTCACACTTCCTTACTACTCGCGTGATAAAAGCTTGGCTACCGAATTCCTCCTCGCAGATTGATGCAAGTGCTCCATTCGAGAAAATCGCAAGGAAATAAAATCCAATAAATGTTCTCCTCACGTCTGACCTCGAGTGAATTGTTATTTATTTATCAAAGAGCACGTTCTTCCAACAGATTTCTAGCTTTGAGAAACAGCAGAGGGATTGCTGATTGAGAAAGTCCCTGATGTACCAATTCAATCAGCTTCTAACTTTTTTTTTCAAAATTCCTCAATTATTCTCGTTCCATGTGGAAACGGCATGGCCTTTCTCTCTTTATTCCACCCACTCCACTTCCTGCAGTAAATGTAAACACAAATTCTGTGCTCCCTTGAACAATAGCAACATTTGATTAACTTTTTTTAAAATTTACCCAGATTATTTCTGATCAGGTGTTCATATTGAATATTACATTTTGAGGAAATGTTAGTGAAAAGCCATGTTCACTTTGAACGTAGTTGTGGCTGCATCACTGAATTTACCATGGATGAAATTGGAGTGTTTGATGGCTCTTGGCCTGTACTCATTGGAGTTCAGAAGGATGAGGGAGGGATAGACAATAGATGCAGGAGTAGGCCATTTGGCCCTTCGAGCCAGCACCGCCGTTGACTGTGATAGCTGATCATCCACAATCAGTACCCCGTTCCTGACTCCTCTCCATATCCCTTGACTCCGCTATCTTTAAGAGCTCTATCTAATTTGTCTTGAAAGCATCCAGAGCATTGGCCTCCACAGCCTTCTGAGGCAGGGAATTCCACAGATTCGCAACTCTCTGGGTGAAAAAGTTTTTCCTGATCTCTGTTCTAAATCGCTTATTCTTAAACTGTGGCCCCTGGTTCTGTACTCCCCTAACATCGGGAATATGTTTCCTGCCTCTAGCGTGTCCAATTGCTTAATAATTTTACATGTTTCAATAAGATCCTCCCTCTCATCCTTCTAAATTCGAGAGAATACAAGCCCAGTCACTCCATTCTTTCAACATATGACTGTCCTGCCATCACCGGCAATTAACCTCGTGAACCTATGCTGCATTCCCTCAATAGCAAGAATGTCCTTCCTCAAATTTGGAGACCAAAACTGCACAGTACTCTCACTGGGACCCCCGTACAACTACAGAAGGACCTCTTTGCTCCTTACTCAACTCTTCTTGTTTTGGAGGCCAACATGCCATTAGCTTTCTTCACTGCCTGCTGTACCCGCATGTTTACTTTCAGTGACTGATGAACAAGGACACCCAGACATTTTCCTAACTTGACAGCATTCAGATAATAATCTGCTTTCCTCTTCTAGCCACCAAAGTGGATAACCTCACGTTTATCCACATTAAACTGCATCTGCCATGCATTTGCCCACTAACCCAACCTGTCCAAGCCACCCTGCATTCTCAAAGCATCCTCCTCACAGTTCACACTGCCACTCAGCTTTGGCATCTGCAAATTTGCTAATGTTACTTTTAATCCCTCATCTAAATCATTAATGTATATTGTAAATAACTGTAGTCTCAGCACCTGGCCTTGCGGTATCCCACTAGTCACTGCCTGCCATTCTGAAAGGGACCCGTTAATCCCTTCTCTTTGTTTCCTGTCTGCCAACCAATTTTCTATCCATTTCAGCACTACCCCCAATACCATGTGCCCTAATTTTGCCCACTAGTCTCCTATGTGGGACCTTATCAAAGGCCTTCTGAAAGTCCAGGTACACTATGTCCACTGCTCTCCCTTGTCCATTTTCCTAGTTGCATCCTCAAAAAAATCCAGAAGATTAGTGAAGCATGATTTCCCTTTCATAAATCCATGCTGACTCGGACTGATCCTGTTACTACCATCCAAATGTGCCACTATTTCATCTTTTATAATTGGCTCCAACATTTTCCCCACCACCTACCTCACATTGGAACTTACCAAGTAGTGAAAGACCTGGATAGAGTGGATGTGGAGAGGTTTCCACTAGTGGAAGAGTCTCGGACCAAAGGGCACAGCCTCAGAATAAAAGGACGCACCTTTGGAAAAAAGATGAGGAGAAATTTTTTTACTCAGTGGGTGGTGAATCTGTGAAATTCATTGTCACAGACGGCTGTCGATTATTGATTAGTGCCGGTGTTGAGAGTTATGGGGAGAAGGCAGGAGAATGGGATTGAGAGGGAAAGATAAATCAGCCATGATTGAATGTTGAGTAGACTCATTGGGCGAAATGGTCTAATTCTGCTCCAATGACTTATAAACTTAAATCTAGATATGAGAACAGCTTGGCTTTAATTAGACGAAAAGATGTGTGTCGTTAATAGATATGTTCTCATGGACAATTAACGCATGCATTTATATCGTGCCTTCCACAAAATGCTTCATGACAGCGACATCAAGTTGATTTTAGCATCGAGTCGCACCAGTTGACCTAAAGGTATGTCCAATGGTGAAGTGCCAAGGAGATTGTTGAAGGAAGCAGAGTTGATGTAGAGTGCCTCAGAGAGGAAGTTCCAGAACTCGAGGCCTTGCCAACTGTAGGCATGTATGTGTGGCAATAATGAGGCCATAACAATCTATGGTTCAGGGGCCTGGGTTGCGAAGATCTTGGAGGGTTATAGGAGCCAGTGGAGATAGAAAAGGCCTTGGTCAATGGAGAATGTGAAAGTAAATGTAGCACTGTTACATCTATGAGAACCAACAACAACTGCAGTGCATTTAAATACTTGCTGTCATATAAAACAATCTCCTGAGAGACTTTAATGGAGCCTTATCAAACCAAATTTGACCAAGAGTCATGTAAAGAAATATCGTGTCACATGACCAAAATAAGGCAATTTGTAGAGTTAAATGAATAAAAGCCAAAGCCAGCATTCTTCAGGTCCAAATCAGCCAGGGTGGGGGGAGGGGGGGGGGGAAGGGAGGGGGAGGGGGGGGGAGGGGAGGGGAGGGGAGGGGGAGTTCCCCTCACCACGGGTACCATGTAATCCCTGCTCCATGGTCAGATAGTCGGCGACTGAACTGTCTCCCCCGCCTGGTTTGCCAGGTGAGGAGGGGGCTGTAGACCCTCAGCAGGACCATAAACAAGACCTGTCAAAGGGTGGATGAGCTTCTAGTGCGCCAACAGCCATCCACATTTCAGTAGAAGTTGCGATCACTGTCGTACATAGCATTGTAAGACACCGTGCCCATTGATGTTATTCAATGATGATGATGAGCATTCTACCCCACTCCATCTGATCAAAGTAAAAAAAGGGAGACAAGGGTGACACAGTGGTGCTGCTTTACACCAGAGACATGGGATTGATCCTGACTCTGGGGGGGGGGGGGGGGGGGGGGGGGATGGGGAGAAAGGGGGAGAAAAGGAATGCAAGGGCTATGAAATCAGAGAAATCAATACTCTTACCGCTGGGCTGTAAACTGCTCAAGCTAAATATGAGGTGTTGCTCCTCCGATTTGCGTGTCGCCTCACTCTGACAATGTATAGCACCTTTGTTTCATTGTCTCTGAGTTAAAACCTAAAATTTCACACCTAAGATCCTCTAAGAGAATTCTCCAATCTTGGGTAACTCGCTAACAAGCAGGGAACAATTTCACCAGACAGGCTGGGTTCTGTTTTGTTTCTGCTTTCGCGTAGGGAAAATGGATGGGAAACAAATGGTATCTTTGCAAAGCCCACACTGCATGGAAAGATATGGAATCAATTGACCTAGTGGGGAACTGAATATTTTATGAGGATTACTGCACCTCAGTCAAGCATGCTGTGGGCATTTAATTGATTTCTGACTTGCAAAATGCCTTTTTATTGCATTTTCATGCACCAGCACAGCACTGTACAACTATAATATAGCAAGGGAAATATATAGTTTAGATGTTTTATCCACTGCTACTCATTTGCATGCTAAAATGTTAGGCAGGTCTTTTTTTATTGGAGGAGTGTCGATAATTCTCATCATAGTTGCAACTGACTAAATCTTTAGACTTTTAGACATCAGAGATACTGCGTGGAAACAGGCCCTTCGGCCCACTGAGTCGACCTTGACCTCCGATTACCCCATACACTAGCACAATCCTACACACTGGGAACATTTCACAGAAGCCAAAAACCCAATAAACCTGCACATCTTTGGAGTGTGGGAGGAAACCGGAGCACCTGGAGAAACCGTGGAGAAGGTGCAAACTCCGTGCAGACAGCACCCGTAGTCAGGATCAAACCAAGGTTTCTGGTGCTGTGAGGCAGCACCTATGCCCGCTGTACTTCTGTGCCACCCTAAACAAGGAGAAAGTGGGGAATTATGCTGGGTGTCGGAGCTTTCAAAGAAAGGACAGGCAGCAGAAGATCCAAAACATCATACGGTGTTTATTCTTTCCCATCCATAGTCTCTGGCCTATCCTATTGTGTGTCCCCATGGAGTGGCCTTGTTCATCTTTCCATGCTCCACAGTAGCACAGCGGTAGAGTTGCTGCTTAACAGCGTCGGAGTCTAAAGTTCAATCCTGACTATGGGTGCTGCCTGTACCATGTCCCTGTGACTGCATGGGCTTTCTTCATGGGTGTTCCTTTTCCTAGGTGTGTAGGGTACTTGTCTTCTGTAAATTTCCCCCCATGTGTAGGATAGTGCTAGTGTACGGGGTGATTGTTGGTCGCCATGGACTCGGTGGGCTAAAGCGCCAATTTCCACGCTGCATCTCTAAACTAAACTAAGCAAGAAGCTCTTTGATCTTGACAGGCATTGCGATAGACATCTTCCCCTGAGTCAAGTGTCATGCATGAATGTTCCTCACTGGAGACCAATGAACGAAGAGCATACTTGTTTAGCATCCAGGCCAACACTGAATGAGTCAAGTTATAGCATTGGTATATTGTGTTCTTTTTATTCGTATGGCTGTATGGTAATTCAAATCTCACTGTACCAATTGGTGCATGTGACAATAAATGCTTCTTGAACTCTCTTGGATGCTTTCAAACTATCACATGACAAAACATGATTTTTGCCCTCATTTGGACTAGCCCTCATCTGTAGTGCTTCTGAACGAGGTTTATGACTGTCTGTGTTATTGTATGCATGTAGAGAGACTGAAGGACTTTGCTGTTTTTCAGCAGTTATTATAACACATGTTTCCAACTTTCAATTTTGATCCAGCAAGGACATGTGGCTCCAATCTTCGTGGTCCGAGTGGTGTCATCACGTCGCCCAACTACCCCGTCCAATATGAGAACAATGCCCACTGCATCTGGGTTATCAGCACCACGGATCCCGAGAAGGTAAGCACATTCTCACTGTGACTCTTTCTGTCTCTCGCTCAAATGGGTTGACATGGATGGCTGTCAATGGAAGGAAGGGATTATCAAGATGCATAAACAATGAAATGTAATTAACCCCAACACGTTCCAAATGCCAGTGCTCTGTTTGTTTTGCTTGTTCACCATGGTGCAGCTCGTTTTGGGTTCAGAAGCATAGAAAGGTCTCAATCTGTATACCAGCAATTTATCTTTCAACAAGGCAGATGTTTAAGGATGATTAATATTCATTGCATTGTGGAAATAAAATTCTGAATGAGTAAGGTGTAAGTGTGGGGCAAATACAACCACCAATTTTTCAGCTTCCTTGGTTGCAGATCACTTTGACCCACAATGTCTGTACCAAACATGATGCTAACATAAACTAATCTCACCTGCCTGCAGATGATCCGTACCCGTTTACTAAAATAAAGTAAACTATCTACTTTAGTTGAGAGATACAGCGCGGACACAGTCCCTTCAGCCCACCGGGTCCGCGCCGACCAGCGATCGCCCCACACACTAGCACTATCCTGCACACTCTGGACAGATTAACAATTTTTACTGAAGCCAAATTAGCCTACAAACTGTCTTTGGAGTATGGGAGGGGACCAGAGCACCCAAAGAAAACTCACACTGTCACAGGGGAGAACTATTGAGTTACTCCACCGCTCTGTGTCTAGATGTGGGCAAACTTCAGTTGAAGTGTTGTCATCTGGATGGAAGATCTGGTCCTGTCTTCGTTGATAGTGAAGTTGGTTACAAGAGGTCATGGAGCTGTGCAGCACAGAGACAGACCGGAACTGGCCCTTCAGCCCGCCATGGCCATGCTGACCTATTTTGTTGCCCATTTGCCTGATTAAGGACACCATCGTTCAAAGTCCTGCCTGTTTAAGCATCTGTCTAAATGCTTCTCAAATGTAACTCTCCAGAGGTCAATGATAAGAAACTATTCTGCAGGAGGGAGGAGTTCTTGCAAGCATTTTGTTTTGGAAGTGGTTGATGGAGCCTGTGCGTCTGGCTCCGTGAGGCGGCAACTCCACAGTTCTGCCACTCTGCCTCCCAGTATGGTCCTCTCTTTTGCTATTAGTTGCATTAGCACTGCAACAAGGTCACCAAGCTGTGACTGAATATTAGCTCAGTTTCTGTCTCCTTGAAGAGTGAACCTTAATTCACTTTAGTTCAGTTTAGTTTATTGTCACGTGTACCGAGGTACAGTGAAAAACATTGTCGCGTGCTATCCAGTCAGCAGAAACACAACACCTGATTACACTCAAGCTGTGTACACTGTATCAATATATGATAAGGGAATACCATTTAGTGCAAGGTAAAGTCAGCAAAGTCCAATCAAGGATGGTCCAAGGGTCAAGAAAGAGGTAGATAATAGTTCAGGACTGCTCTCTGGTTGTGGTAGGATGATTCAGTTGCCTGATAACAACTGGGAAGAAACTTTCCCTGAATTAGGAAGTATGCGTTTTCACATGTCTGTACCTCTTGCCTGATGGGAGTTAAAGTTAAATTAGGCTGGCAGCAATTAGGGTAATGGTGATCTCTGGGCAGTGAGCTGACGTGATCAATGGTTAATCCTTCCTACTCACCATTCCGACTTTAAATCCCAGCGCTGTGTCTTTAAGAAGTATTGTACCAAGGGTGCTATAGAGCAGAAGAGCAAGTGGACTGAATTTTCATTGCTTATCTTTGCATATTAAGGGCCTGTCCCAGCAGCATGCAACTCCATGCGATGAGCGCGACCTAACGTGGTCGCTTGAGCCGTCCGGCGTCGCGGGGCCGGTCCCACTTCGATCGCCGGAGCCGTGCGGAATTGTGCGGAGTTCGTCCTGACATCGCGCGGGGCTCCGAAAAACTGACCGTTCAAAAATTCCGCGCGGCAACGGCTTGTCGGCTCGCAGTCGCCTCGACACTTTACACACCGCCTCAACGTCGTGCCTCCGTGACCCTCTCTGTGTGTGCCTCTGTGCCCCTCTCTGTGTGTCCCTCTCTGTCCTGGCGAACTTACCTTTAAGACTTCGCTCCAAGTTCGCCTCACTTCGCGCCGCGTTGCGCCACTCACCCCACCTCCGCGCGGCCCCCGCTGCCGGTTTGGTCGCGCTCTTCGCATGCAGGCGCATGCTGTTGGGAACGGCCCTGTACAGGGATCACCCGACCTCCGCGCGGCCCCCGCTGCCGGTTTGATCGCGCTCACCGCATGGAGTCGGATGCTGGTAGGACAGGCCCTTAAGTCTCCTGGGTATCGATTGCTGCAGCGACAGGTACAATGAGCTGATTGTCACACACAATGGTGCAGCAGTAGAGTTGTTGCCTTGCAGTGCCAAAGACCCGGGTTCATTGCTGGCTATAGCATTTTGTGTCTATCTTTGGGGTTAAACCAGCATATGCAGTTCCTTCCCACACATTACTATTAATTTTATATATTGTTACAATAATTGGTTGCAAGTACAGCTTAAACCAGCATCTGCAGTTCCTTCTTACACACATAATAGACACAAAAAGCTGGAGTAACTCAGCGGGACAGGCAGCATCTCTGGAGAGAAGGAATGGGTGACGTTGCGGGTCGTGACCCTTTACCCTGAAGAAGTCTCGACCCGAAACGTCACCCATTCCTTTTCTCCAGAGATGCTGCCTGTCCCGCTGAGTTACTCCAGCTTTTTGTGTCTATCTTTGGTTTAAGCCAGCATCTGCAGTTCCCTCCTACACATTACTCTTATAAAATGTTTGCTGGTCTTCTACCGAATGATGCCAAGTGCAAGACTGGCCTCGCAGATTATTATAGCTACCAGATACAATCAGTACTCAACATCATCTCTCCGAAGTATCAGCATTGGCTTTACTTCAGCCCATAGCTCACTTGTTCCATTTTATCTCATGTCACTCTGTCCAGCACATGTCATGGAATCAATATTTAAGGTAATCCTCTCCAAAAAAGCAGCAATTTTTAACATCCTAAACAACAGGTACAGGAACCTTGCATTTTACGAGTGAGTTATGTTTTTGTAAAGCAGCGTGTAGTTCAAAAGCGTGCAAGTTAAATGTATACATTTAAACAGGTAGAAAATGTTTGCGAGTTATTTAAAAAGCACAGTGTGTAAATTTGGTTTTAATGTTAATTACACAAGCACATTATTTTAAAAATGCATAAATCTAACAGTAAACCACGAGCTGCATGTATTTGTTTAATCAAGAAACAAACTGTTGGAATTACTACTGGAACTACTCTTGATGCAGTTGGAGCAACTAGAGAGCGGTCCTGGTCTATCATCTACCTCACTGAAGACGCTCAGACTATTTTTAATCGGACTTTACCTTGCTCTGAACGTTATTCCCTTTATCATGTGTATATACACTATGTATGGCTCTATTGTAATCATGTGTTGTCTTTCTGCTGACTGGTGAGCGCGCAACAAAAGCTTTTTGCTGCACCTCGGTTCATGTGACAATAAACTAATGACTATGACTATATGACAATAAACTAAATCAAGCTAAAGGAATGACTCAGCAGATCAGGCAGCATCTGTTGAGGGAACTGGATAGATAATGTGTCACGTCGAAACCCTTCAGATTGACTCTGTCCTGACCTGAAATGTTAATCTGCCACATGTGCTGCCTGGCTCGTAGGAGTCCTCCAGCAGTTTAATTTTTTGCTCAACGCTCCAGCATCTGTGTCCCTAGGTATTCATCCAATGTGAATTGCTGTGTGATTACTCGTCAGAATACAGATGATGATGATTATGCTTTGTTGTCATATGTACATAGGTACAGTGAAATTCATTGTTTTGTGTACATTCCAGCAAATCATGCTATAGGCACAATAATAGATTAGTCCAACGATTGTACCGTAATAGTAGATTTCACCAAGACAGTACACAGAGGCACCACGTTTCTGGCATTCTGAGTGCAGGCTTATCTTGGCCTGACAGGCCCGTTGTCATGGCGGCACCAATCCTCTCCTCCGTTCTCCGTCCGCCACCATCTTGAAAAGAGCCCTTTGTCCAGCGTCCGTCACCACTGCCAACACCCTCCCTCCATCCTTCTCCCCAGTTCCGGGTCTTTGGAGTCTAGCAGCCGACGAGCCTCGGATGATTTCAGGCGGGTTCCCGGTTCCACGGTGGGTGAGCCAGGCCTGCTGTTGAGGTATGGCCGCGGCCTGTCGGGAGCTTCTGCTTAAGGTGTGCGGTGAAATCTCCATTGAGGCTGGCAGTTTTTCAGGGAAAGAATCCAAGATCGACGTGCCAAGAAACAAAGGCTTTATTTCCCAGTTCACAATAATTCTATGCGGTATGGTCCGAGAATGCACAGTTGGTCCATGTGCTCTCTGTTGCCAAAGACCCTTGAAAGGCTTTTAAACATCTCGAATAGTCAGGCTATTGAAAATGATTTAAATAGACTTAATTTTCTCCCAAAAAAATAAATATGTCCACACATAAATATCAATATTAAAGATGATAACGGGCGATTTAAAGATATAATAGGAGCCTGAGGAGCAACCTTTCCAGTGGGTATATTGAACGAGCTGCCAGACGAGCTGAGGAAGTGTCTTGACCCGAACGGCCATTCCTTCTTTCCAGAGATCCTGCCTGTCCCGCTGAGTTACTCCAGCCTCCTCCAACCTCATCTTCTGAATCCGTGTCTACCTTTGGAGCTGCCAGACAAAGTGTTTACTTTTCTTGTAGAGATACAGCGTGGAAACAGACCCTTTGGTCCACTGAGTCAGTGTGGACCTGCAATCACCTTGTGCACTAGTTCTATCCCACACACCAAGGGCAATTTACTGAAGCCAATTAACCTACAAACCTGCACGTTTTTGGAGTGTTGGTGGACACCGGAATACTCGGAGAAAACCCACACGGTCACAGGGAGAACGTACAAACCCCAGATAGAAACTGACTAAAAGTGCTATCAAACAGAGTTTGTACTTCTCCTTGTGACCACGTGGGTTTTCTCCGGGTGCTCCGGTTTCCTCCAACACTCCAAAGATGTGCACGTTTGTAGGTTAATTACCTCTCTAAAATAGTAAGATTAAATGAGAACCTACCAGTTTGAAGTTTGATCTTTATTTTATGAGGAGTTGCGATGAGGGATTTCGTGAAGACCCTGCCAGCACGCATGCGCGACATTCTTCAAAGCAGCGGTGTGGAGTCACAGATAACAACAATGACTGAAGATAGTAAGATTAAAGAGACTCTAATATACCAGTTGACCTTATGATAGAGGGTTGGGAGCGGAGGGCACGAAATCCCTCATCGCAAATATTACTATTTTACTTTGGAGTCACGTGAGTGACTTCGTGAAGATTTCAAAGCTCTGTGATTCCATGCCCTGGACCATGTCCATGCTCACACACTGCCGTAATTACTGATGGAGGAAGTATGTTAACGTATTTCAGACTTGAACAAGCTGAAAAATAATAACATATTTGTTAATACAAACAATAAACCCCTGAACTCGGGGACAAATGTTTAGGGAACAGCACTTAGAACTGACTCCGCAAACGTTGCGGGAGCGGCCACAGGTTTGGTATAAAAACGCTGAAATGTAGTTTCACTGGCCCAGCCCGCTATTGCGAGGACATGATCCATGAGTACCTCCATGGTCCTTGCCGCTGATGAGGATGCAGCCCTGGTAGAATGAGATTTAAAAATGTTAGTGTCTTACCTGCTGCACCGAATACCACCCTGAGCCACCTGGAGATAGTCTGCACCGTCACCCTGCGATGTGGGTTTTCATGGCTGATAACAGACCCGTCTCCATATTCCTGATGCCCATTTTCAGACCTGTAGACCCAGGTCTTGTTGTTTAAGCAACTCATCTATAAAGAAAGTCACTTTATTGGGGGTCGAGACCATTCTATCAAGTTTTAGTTCCTGTAGAGTCTGGACCCGCTGTGCTGTGGTCAGTGCCATTAACATCACCACTTTGAAGGTGAGTTAGTCCAGTGGTAAATCCGTCATAGACGACCAGCTCCTGAGTAGGGTCAACACCACCCCTATATACCAGGTAATATAATATCGTGGTCGGGGAGGGTTGGATAGAATATACCCCTCATAGTTTGGATACCAGCTGGTGAGATCCCACTCCAATGTTGAGATAGGATGACAGTGCACTCCTGGCACTGTATATGGCACTGTAACTGAGGGCCTCATCATAATGAAGGCCCGCGATGATTCCAGCACACAGGAGATCGTAGCAGATTTGTACGTGGTCATGCTCCGACTACAGAAACCTCCTATTTCCTTATGTGGGTGACGTACTGCTTCCTAGTGGACTCTCTGCACGATGCTGTATGATGTCCATGGTCCTTTCTGTTGCAGAATCTGGTTGAATTTTCTGCAATACCCGACTGATAAAGCAGAATGGGGGAAAGCATAGAAACCCCATTTCCCCCAACGTAGCGAGAACGCGTCCATCGCCACTGCCCCAGAATCTGGTTCCCAAGAGATATATGTTGGTATCTGATGGTTCAGCCTGGACGCAAAGAGGTCGATATCTGGTGTTCCATATTTGGCTATAATTTTAGCAAATATTTGGAGGTTCGGCATCCACTTGATGTCATTATTAAATACTCGTGACCTGGTGTCCGCCACTGTATTTGAGCTTAACGGGAAGGTACTATTTGGAAGCTGATATCCAAATATTTCTTTCAATACACCAGAGCCAAATTAATTTTTGCCAAATTCATCACAAGATATTGACTTGATACCACCCATATGGTTTAAATATGCCACCTCAGTGGTATTTATTTTGAAGACGGACATGCGTATGATGCAGATTAGTGCAGTAAGCCCACAGCCCGTGACATGCTCCCAGCATTTCTAAATAGTTTATACCTTGTGATTGAAGAAGAGTAGACTCGTGCAAATCCCATCTACCGCCCCAACTGGAAGTGGTGTCGGTAGCTCCCTAGCCCTTGGCGCTTGCGTCGGTTTGTAACACGACTGATGGGTTTGATGTAATGATGGGATTAAACAATAACAAACATTGCTAATCCACCATTGTAGCTCAATTTATGCCTTGTTTGGCAGCTGCATAGGCCTGTAAAGATGTCCAGCATTCGCTTTTAATGCTGAGAGTTTTGCTCTTTGCAAGCTTTGATAGTGTAACGGCCCAAATTGTGCAGCTGGAATGTAGCTACAAGTTTGCCAATCACCTTAGCAGCATGTCTAATAGTCGGTTTCCTGGTGCAAGCAAGGCTGTTACATGCCTCTATTATGTCTATTGCTTTGTTCCTTAGGATAGTGACAATCAGAACCCATGCATCCCAGAATGTACTCAACCTCCCTCCTACTTGTGAGGTTATACATGCAGCACTCCTAAGAGAACCAGACCCCCTTACCTCCATGGTTACCGGCGGGCCTTGATATTCTGGGCTTTTTTGGTTCGTGGTGTTGCTGGGATGTGGGGTTAGCGCATCTTCCACGCTGGTCGCTGTGGGCCCTGCCTAAAAGGCTTTTGTAGATAGGGTGCGACCGGTGGATAGGTTCTGATAGCCCTGTCGGGTTGAACCCGAGGCCTGTTAGACGTAGCGTAAGGATGCTGTCTGCGATACGCCGGTGGCCTGCTCGAGGATGGTGGTTTCATCAACCCGACTGCTTTTGCCTCCTTGTCCAGGTCTTTTACCTGTTTTGGCAGGTCTTCACCGAACAACTGTCTCGGTGGCGGCGTAGCAGAGGCTTTGCACAAACCCGCGAATTTTGGGTTGTGAGTTGGTTTGATGGAGATTTCCCGGAAGGAGTTTATCTCGTATTGTGTGTTACAAGAGCATCTTCCTGCTCCTCCGTCATCCCCGTGCCGTCAATCGACCTGGCAAAGGCAGTGATTCCCGACGTCAACAATTTCAGGATTTATTGAAGTTTGAGCTCCTGTGCCCTAATCCCTGGACTGATGTTGCCCCAGATGGGCGTGCTGACTGTCGGCACATTCAGCGAAACACAGTTGTTCGGGCCTTGTACTTATTCATTTCTCGGTCAGACCTGTTCCTGCAGCTGGTGTGTTGTGAGGAGTCAATGCTTGCCGCTAGTTTTGGCAAATTTGGAAACCACATCAAGAAGTTCCTCTTGGGGTTTCTCAGGTGCTGCAGGTTCCTGCTCCAATCCCTCTTCAACATCAGCCAGCTGCTGACTCCTGGCACTCCCCACCGATGAAGGGGATATGCTGGATGGCCCAGATGCATGTCTCCTGGACTTGAGGACATCCGATCCTGCTGCAGGAGATCTCGCTCAAGGAGTCGCTCCATGATGTGCTCCACGTGGGCCATGCGACCGCCGCCGCTATCTGCGGACAGCAAGTCGACTTCCTCAGGTTCTCCTGAACAGCTGAGGCTTCTGCCATCGGCCTGCACCTCGTCGAGGTGATGTCTAGGGTGCCTAGGCAGGATGCTGGGCTCCAGTGGGGCTATGCGACTCCCAGCGCGGACATGCCGCTAGTCCGCGGTCTTCTGGACTGTGGCGGTCCACCTGTCTGGAAAGACATGAGCGGTGAGGTGTTGGTTCCAGCCGCCGAAGCTGGGTTCACCGATTGCCGCCTGTCTTCCCCGGGACAAGGCGATGTTCAGTCACGTCCAGCCGCTAACGCGGGGTGCGTTGACCGAGATGATTTACCACCGGCCCGCGATCTGGCAGGCTCCCCCGGTGGTGAGTCTGCGCCGGCCGCACCTGCAGGGCTCCCAGACTCAGACCTCGATTAAAGGCGACGTTCAGTCACGTCCAGCCGCTAACGCGAGGTGCGGTGACCGAGATGATTTACCACCAGCCCGCGATCTGGCAGGCTCCCCCGGTGGTGAGTCTGCGCCAGCCGCACCTGCGGGGCTCCCAGACTCAGACCTCGATCCCTCACCGGTCCGCGATCTGGCGGACTGCGCCGGTGGCAAGTCGACACCGGCCGCTGCAGCGGGGCTCGTCGACCTCAGTGCGGTTCTTCCCCTGGTCCGCCCTCTGGTGACCTGTAATGGAGGGGAGGCAGAACGTGCCGCAGAGCAGGGAACACGTTTACGCACCTTCATGCCACTGTCCCTATGTTTAGGTGACAGTGGTAGGGAGTCAGGGTCTTCCCTACCCTGCTCCCGCGCGGTGCTCCTACCACCATGTGGTTCCATTGTCAGCCGTGATGGAGAGTCGGGTCCTGGCTGCGCAGGGCTCCCCTATTTCCGCGTTCTTATCCCGGCCCGCGGAGTGGGTGCTGCCGGTGTTGCCGATAGTGGCCGCTGACTCCCATCCGAAGTCACGTCGCCCTTGGAGGCATGCTTCGATGCCTTCATTCTGGTCTCCCATCCATCGTTTCTGTACGCAAAGTCTGCTACAGAAGCTAAGCAACTCAAGGTTAGTATAACTTACCTGAGGGCCTTTATGAAGCTGCCGGTGGAGGAGCGTTCTTCCCCCCTCAGCTCCCATGGTGACCAGACTCTCATGCGGGAATAAATACTGCCGCTAACGGAGGTCTCCCGCCTATGTTGTGAGTCAGGGCCCCGACTCTGTCTTCGCTACCTCTACCGGGTAGCGTTGCCGTCAGTCCACGGTATTCCTGCGGCCTGCGGCGTTGAGTCGGAGCTCCTGCTCTGCCTTCGCTACCCGCGAATGGCAGTCTCCGAGCCTGGACTCTCCTGGGTCACGGGCTTGCCCAACTTCCGGGTAGCGTTGCCGTCAGCTCACGGTGATCCTGCGGTCTGCGGTGTTGAGTCGGGCTGCCGCTCTGCCGTCGCTACCTGCGAACGGCGAGTCAGTGAGCCCTGGCCCTGCCGGGTTAACGGGCTGCCCGACCTACCCGGTGTGTAGTAAAGCCGTCAGCCCGCGGTGATCCTGCGGGCTGCGGTGTTGAGTCGGGGCTGCCGCTCTGCCGTCGCTAACTGCGAACGGCGAGTCTGTAAGCCCCACTTCCCCTGTGAGCCCGGACCCTCCTGGGTCAACGGGCTCGCCCGACTCCGGTCTGTTGCTGCCGCCGCTGACTGCCCGCATCCCGCGGTCCGCAGTCAGTCTTGAAGCAGCCTGTTGGTGGAGTACTCTGTTGCACAGAGTCCCTGGTTGAAGAAAAACCGACCGCAGGTTAGTTTGCCTTACCTGCACGTCCGTTGCAGTAGAGGAGCGACCCTCCTCCCTGCCTGTCGCTTCGTATGCGGTCGACGACATGTCGCGCATGCGTGCTGGCGGGGTCTTCACGAAGTAACTAACGTGACTCCGAAGTAAAATTGTAAATTGTCCCTAGTGTGTAGGATAGTGCTAGTGTCCAATTGTTGGTCACTGCGAATTCGGTGGGCTGATGGGCCTGTTTCCACGCTGTATCTCTAAATTCTAAATAGGTTTGTATGCCACAACTGGCTTGATTCTCTCAATTCATTCTGACAAACCAAATAAAAATGTGCATACAGGAAAGTGAATCCCTCTTGACAGCATTTGCATTAATAAACCTTGTGATGCCAAGGATCGGCAAAAATAGCAATCATTTACCTTGGGCATTGGTATTGATTCCCTGTAATCAGATTGCATTTAAACCTGGCATTCCTCAGGAGACGGGTTGACGCAGGAAGCAAACCTGAGACCTTCTGTGAAGCATCGCAGAGCTTTGCAAGTACTCTTGCATTGCTCCTGTTGCATGTCAAGAGGTGCAACTTGTAGTGGCAGTCATGTGGCACCAGATATGCAGTGTGAATAAAGATGCATCAGTGTGCGGAATACCACAGTTTATCACAGGCGAGAGGAATATGAGGGGTATCTGTCAGCAACAGAAAGGCAGAAAATTATGGGACACAGATTAATTTACTTTCCAGATACAGCACGAAAATAGGTCCTTTGGCAACACGAGACAACGCCGACCATCGTTCACACTCGTTCTTTGTAATCCCTCTTTCTTATCCACTCCCTGCACACTACGGGAAATTTACAGAGGGCAATTAACCTGCATACCCGCACGTCTGGGAGTGTGGGAGAAAACCAGAGCACCCGGAGGAAAGCCACGAGGTCACAGGGAGAATGTGCAGTATATGGTGTTGAAGGCAGTGGCTCCACCAGCTGTGCCACTGTGCTGCCCCTATTGTTCCACTGATGATCTTTAGTTTAGTTTAGATGCATCACGGAAACGGGTCCTTTGGCCCACCGAGTCCGCACCGACAAGCGATCTCCGCACATTAACACTATCCTACACACACGAGGGACAATTATTTTGTTAATCTGATGAATTGTCTTCTCTGTGTCTCTCTTGCCCACTACTTCCAACAGCTTTGTTTCAGGTTCCCAGCGTCAGCAGTTTATTGAATTTCACTTAATCCAAATTTATTGCAAGATTGCATCAGATCTTTCTTGTATACTGGATTACTGGACAACCTTGGAAACGGACTTCAGTGGCCCAGTGCTATAGTTGCTGCCTCACAGCGCCAGAGGTCCGGGTTCAATCCTGACTACGGGTGTTGTCGATACGGAGTTTGTACGTTCTCCCTGAGACCACGTGGGTTTTCTCCAGGATTTCTCCCATACTCCAAAGACGTACAGGTTTGTGGGTTAATTGGCTTCTGTACATTGAACACATTACGGATACATCCTGGAGGCAGGACCTTCATCCCACCGAATCAATTCCAATCAACGATCACTCCGTACATGCCTTTGGGTGCTGGGGCGCCGCATGATGGCAGCCTCTGCCTACAGTCTGTCTATTTTTCCATATTTTTTTAAATTTTTAGTCTGTTTAAAAAGGTATGTTGTGGAGGTTTCTTTAGTATTTCAATGTGGGGGAGCGGGTAGGGTAAGGGGGAAACCGTTTCCCAGTCACTTCCTGACGAGGATGCGACTATTCTCCGAATCGCGGTACTCCGGTAGGAAGTGGTCCGATTCGGATGTCCAAGCCGCTGAGGATGTTCTTCCGTTCCGAGTTCCATCATCCCGGCGAGAGGGCCTGAACATCGGGCCGCCCATAACGGCGATTGCGAGGGGGCTTCGGGAGTCCCTGACCACGGGTGAACATCAAAGAGCATCAAAGAGGAGGATGACTGAACTTTGGGCCTTCCCTCACAGTGGCAACTTTGATTTCGCTGTGTGGGGGATGTTTATGTTGAAGACTATTGTGTTCTGTTCTCTTTTTATTTGTATGGCTGTATGGTGACCACAAATTTCACTGTACCAATTGGTGCAAGTGACAATAAATGTCTCTTGTCTTGTCTCTTGGAGTGTGGGAAAACGGCAGCTCCGGGAGAAAACCCACGCAGTCACAGGGAGAACGTACAAACTCCGTACAGACTGCACCTGTATTCAGGCTCGAACGTAGGTCTCTGGCGTTGTAAGGCAGCAACTCTACTGCTGCACAACATGACCTTCGAACCACCACAGACTGTCAACCGCCCATTTTGTGATACATAAAGAGACCAGGGAATATGTGAGATTTCAGCTATCAGTAAATATTTTGCTCGGGCCAAAACAAATGAACAGCATTATTTCTATAAAAGATCGGAGGGAAGCAGAAAAAAAGCACAGCGGGACGTCAAACATGCATTGAGAACCATTATGAAGATTGAATTGTTTTGCAGGTTGAGATGCTGCCCTGGAGAAATGTTCTGCTGCATTTGTTTTGGAGAGTCACAGGATTGCGGGGTGACCTTATTGAAACATATCAGATCCCAAAGGGAGCACAAGGATAAAGAAGATGAACGAAGGGATGTAAGGTTCAGGGGGCAATCATGTGAAACTCGCGTACAGGGACTGCTTCTCACAAAGGATGGTGAATTTCTGGTTCTCTAACCCAAAAGCTTGTGGACAGTGGATCTTCGAGTTATACAAAGAAGGGGTAGATACAAACGCAGAAGATTGGCACAGTGGTGAAGTTACTGCCTTACACCGCCCTTTTTGGTAAAAGGTCCACTGCCTTCCAGTGCTAGAGACCCGGGTTCGATCCTGACCTCGGGTGCTGTCTGTATGGAGTTTGTATGTTCCGCCTGTGACCTGCGTGGGTTTCCTCCAGGTGCTCTGGTTCGTCTCACATCCCAAAGACGTGCAGGTTTGTAGGTTAATTGGCTTCTGTAAATTGTCCCTACTGTGTAGGATAGAACTGTGTGTAGTGGACATGTGACCGCTGGTCAGCGCGGACTTGGGCCGAAGAACTTGATTCCACGCTGTGTCTCTAAAGTGAACTAAACTAATCAGGGAATGGAGGGCTGTGGGGGAACTTGTACATGAGAGTTGACACTCGAGGCAGATTAGCCATTGGGCAGGGCAGGCTGAGTGGACTACTCCTGTTCCTGATTTCTAATTTTTATAAACTGAGCATTTTCACTCTGCATAAATGCAGAAATTCAATCAAATGCAAAGTGTTGGAAATTTGTTTCAAGCATTACCATTGAGATATTTGACTGAATTTACTGATTGGCTTCAAGGTATCAGTGCCGTATTAGGATTTATTTCCTTACCTCACCCACAGATGATCAGAATAATTCCCATTATAGAATTAATGATAATGTCCTTGCACATTACATCTCGTAAAAAAAATAAACTGAAGAAAGATTCTCAGCTCAAGGCTGTGCAGATGTCATACAGAGCAGAAACAAGCCCTTCGGCCCAACTTGCCTTTGCCGAACAAGATGCTCCATTTATGTTAGTCCCACCTCTCTGCGTTTGGCCCATATCCCTCCAAACCTTTCCTATTCAAATAACTCTCTAAATATCTACAAACAACAAATTCAGATGTTTTTTCTTTTAATAAAACCCTAGAAAGAGAAAATGGGCATATAGATGAGTACAGTACAGGGTCTGGCCCTTTGACCAATGTTTGTGCTGAAAATGATGTCAAGACTGACACTTATCTCCCTGCACTGAACCCATATCCCTCAATTCCCTGCATTTCCTTGTGCCTTTGCAAAAATCTCTTAATTGCGACTTATTGTATCTGACATTGTATCTGCCATTATCCCTGGCACCACCCTCAATGGAAAAAAAATACTTGCCCTGCATATCTCCTTTAAACTTTGCCCCTGTCATCTTAAACCTATTCCCTCTTTTATTTTACTTTTTCTATCCTGGTGGAAAAAGGATTCTGACTGTCTACCTTATCAATGTCTCTCATAAATGATCCATTCCCCTGCAGAAAACACTTGAATCGGGTTTAGTTCAGTTTATTATTGTCACGTTCACTGCAGTAAAATGAAAAACTTTTTGATGCATACTACTTTAGATTAGAGACACAGCACGAACACAGGCCCTTCACCCTACCAAGTCCGCACCAACCAGCAATCACCCGTACGCTAGTTCTATCCTACAGAACAATTTGCAGAAGCTGATTAACCAACATCTTTGGACAGTAGGCAGTGAAGAAAGCGAATGGCATATTGGTCTTTATAACAAAAGGAGTTGAGTATAGGAGCAAAGAGGTCCCTCTGCAGTTGTATAGGGCTGTAGTGAGAACACACCTGGAGTATTGTGTGCAATTTTGGTCCCCTAATTGGAGGAAGGACATTCTTGCTATTGAGGGAGTGCAGCGTAGGTTTACAAGGTTATTTCCCGGGATGGCGGGACTGTTATATTCTGAGAGAAAGGAGCGGCTGGGCTTGTATACTCTGGCGTTTAGAAGGATGAGAGGGCATCTTATTGAAGCATATAAGATTATTAAGGGTTTGGACATGCTAGAGGCAGGAAACATGTTCCCGATGTTGGGGGAGTCCAGAACCAGGGGCCACAGTTTAAGAATAAGGGGTGAGCTATTTAGAACGGAGACGAGGAATGACTTTTTCTCACAGTCTATGGAATTCTCTGCCTCAGAGGGCGGTGGAGCCCGGTTCTCTGGATACTTTCAAGAGAGAGCTAGATAGGGCTCTTAAAGATAGCGGAGTCATGGATATGGGGAGAAGGCATGAATGGGGTACTGATTGGGGATGATCAGCCATGATCACATTGAATGGCGGTGCTGACTCAAAGGGCCGAATGGCCTCCTCCTGCACCTATTGTCTATTGAATGTGGGAGGAAGCCGGGCAAAACCCATGAGATCAGGGGCGAGCGTACAAGCTCCATAAAGACAGCACCCGTAGTCAGGATCGAACCCGGGTACCTGTTGTTGTGAGGCAGCAACTCAACCGCTGCACCACTGTGACATTCTTTGGGTTGAAGGGTTTTTTAATGAAGGGAAATGAGATAAACCTGAAGAAGGGTCCCAGAAACATCACCTATTCCTTTTTTCCAGATATACTGACCCGCTGAGTTTCTCCAACTTTTTGTGTCTATCTTCTGTGAGAAGTAAGGCATTTTTTACCCTCTGGAACAGATTAAGGTTGAGCAGCGAGTTAACAATTGCAAAGACTAACAAAGTAAATTACGCTGGATTGTTGCTGTTGGTCAGATTCGTGATAATAACAGAAAGCATTAAATAGTTTGTTGGAAAACAACTTTCACTCATGTTGATTGAGGTGTGGAATTGATGGACACATATTGCTGGAGTAACTTAACGGGTCAGGCAGCATCTCAGCTTTTGGCCCACAGTGAAGTTCCCAATGGGCGTATGCAACAGCTATATCTGCCTCCCTTTGGAATGTTCATAAGTCATGAATAGAATTAGGTCTTTCGGCCCATCGAGTCTACTCGGCCATTCAGTTATGACTGATCTATCTTTCCCTTTCAACCCCATTCTCCTGCCTTCTCCCCACGGACTTGGTGGGCTGATGGGCCTGTTTCCAGACAGTATCTCTCAATGTAAATAAACTTAATGCTGGTTGGAAAAGCAGTTGTTTTCTCATCCATTTCCAATTCGGACATCACTTCCCAGAAACAACCTCTGGTCGATGAATCAACCAAATTTCATGTATTCAAAAATAAAGTAAATTTGGAGTCTGGTGAGTAAACAGATATGTGGGACTTTCCTTTGAGAAAAGGCACAGACTTCTTGGGCTCAGTGCCTTGCATAATTGTGCAGGAAGGAACCCTTGCATTATTGTCTTGGGTCGAGACCCTTCAGACAGAGTCAGGGGAAAGGGAAATGAGAGATATAGACGGTGATGTAGAGAGATATAGAACAAGTGAATGAAAGATATGCAAAAAAGTAGTGATGATAAAGGAAACAGGCCATTGTTAGCTGTGTGCTCGGTGAAAACATATGCAGATAATGAGACTCAACAAGACAACTTTCAAGCTGGTACGACTTGGGTGGGATAGGGATGTAGAGAGAGGGGATGCAAGGGTTACTTGAAGTTAGACAAAGTAGTGTTTAGAGCATTGTACAGCAAGCAGGAGGCCATTCAGTCCATCATGTTCTGTTAGTTACTATTCCCTTTATAAAAGTTCTATATGTGTATGTGTGCACTCTTCTAAAACAATGGCAGGAAAAAAACGTGAGGGTGAGACAAAGCCTGATAAGAGAAGGGTGGGTGGGCGGATGGCTGATTGGATGATGGGGTGGAGTAAGTGACAAAGGCTTAAGCCTTAAGGTGACAAAAGGGTGTCAGATGCGGAACGAAGAGGAGTGAGATGTGCATCCCGAGCAAGGGATATGAGTGGAAGGGGAAAGGTGGAGGTAAATGAGAGGAAACTGTGGAATTTGGGGACTGGAGGTGAGCACGCGAGGGGGAGAGGCTGGGAGGAAGAAAGGAGCAGTGACTAGTGTGGTAGAAGATGGGGGGAGAAATGAGTGCACCCCAGGGTAGGGGAGGGAGTTGGTGGCGAGGGAGAGGGAGGGCATGACTCAGAATTGGAAAATTCAATGATCATACCATTAATTTGCCTTTCAATCCACTCGCCCTTCCAGTTCTCTATCAGTAACTGCAGTTCCGTGAAAACTTTATATCATCCTTTCATCTTTGACTCTTTCTTTGCTGAACTATTTGTACCAAATATCGAGGATCAGAGGACATAAGTTTAAGGTGAAGGGGGAAATGATTTAATGGGAATCCGAGGGGTAACTTTTTCAAACAAAGTGTGGCGGGTGTATGGAACGAGCTGCCGGAGGAGGTAGTTGGGACAGGGACTATCACAGCGTTCAAGAAACAGTTAAACAGGTACATGGATAGGATAGGACAGGTTGGAGGGATATAGGCCAAACGTGGGCAGGTGGGGCGGATGTAGCTGGGGCATGTTGGCTGGTGTGGGCAAGTTGGGCTGAAGGGCCTGTTTCCACGCTGTAAAACTCTATAAATTTATAACTCTAAGTGTTCAACCACTTCAATTGCAAATTCTGCAGTTCCGGGCACATTTATTTACCTGTTCGTTCCTCCATTCAGGTTTTTGCAAGCTAACCTCAGCATGTTTTTAGCTTTTCAGGAATCTTTTAAGATTAAAAAAAGACTTTCAGTTAATTAATGCAATGAGTGGAATTATTCTCCACCAGCTTGTTCTCGCATCTAAAAGTAACAGGAAAGTATGAAAATATTAGCTACCCTTAAGATTAAATCCACCCCCAGAAAAATGTAGTATTGAACTGCAGACATATACATGAATAAGTAAGTGCAACATAGCCCACATTATGTAGCTCTGCAGTGGAAATTATGCAGTCAGGACTTTGAGTGATTTTCTTGCGTCCGATTCTGATGGACAATAAATAAATTGCGGTCGGCTTCTGAATATATATTGCGTTGTGACCAGATTTAAATAACTAAAGTATTTAGTTGTCAAGATGAAAGGAGTTAAAAGCACTCTTTCTGTACCAAGAATTAACTCTAATTATGTTCCTACTGCCGATGAAATCCAGCCCCTCCATTGTTTATTTTAGTTCGGAGGAAACCGGAGCACCTGGAGGAAACCCATGTGGCCCCAGGGAAGAATATATAACTATAACCGAGCTGTATACTATATCATATATAGTGCTGAATATAGTGTATAATTATGGAGAAAGTGCAGATAATAAAAGTGCAAGGGATGTAACAAGGTAGATTGGGAATTCAGATCTCGGAATAAAAGGATGTACCTTTAGAAAGGAGATGAGGTGGGATTTCTTTAGCCAGAGGGTGGTGCATCAGTGGAATTCATTGCCACATATGGCTGTGCATGCCAGGCCAGTGGGTATTTTTAAAGCGGAGATTGGAGGTTCTTGATGAGTATGGGTGTCAAAGGTTATAAGAAAATGGCAGGAGAATGGGATTGAGAGGGAAAAATAGATCAGCCCTGATTGAATGATGGAGGAGGCTCAATGGTCCGAATGGCTTAATTCTGCTCTGGTGACTTGTGGACGTATAAATTCATTCCCCAGCAGTTGAGAGATCTGTTTAAGTCTGACAACAGCGGGTAAGAAGCTGTTCTTGCATCTGATGGCACAGCGCACTGACTCCACGGCAATTTATGGCACCTGCCCCCTCCGTTATATCTTAATGTTAAATAAAACTGTTGTAACTGGAAAGCAAGCTTTTGAAGTTGGAGAGATACATCAGAGAGAGAGAGAGAGAGAGAGAGAGAATAAATCTCATTGAGTGGAGCTAGTGAGATTCAGCTTGATATGCCATATGCATTCCCAACAAACGGAGGTAACTGCAGACATCTACAGATGTATTTTCCTACAATTCCAATGGTTGTTCTTGGGTCATTTAGGTTGTAGATGAGATGATTATTTAATTTCAAATAATGTTTAAAAAATGCCATCAGCATTATGGTGTTCCTTGTTT
Source organism: Okamejei kenojei (assembly GCA_035221665.1). NCBI lineage: Eukaryota > Metazoa > Chordata > Chondrichthyes > Rajiformes > Rajidae > Okamejei > Okamejei kenojei. The sequence continues at coordinate 110,746,189 of CM069135.1, read as the reverse complement.
TAGAGTTGAGTTTAGTTTATTGTACTGTGATAAGGTTTTGTTGCGAGCTAACCAGTCTAATTATGTTCCCACTGATGATGAAATCCATCCCCAGTGTTTAGGTTAGTTTGGAGATACAGCATGGAAACAGCCCACTGAGTCCATGCTGATCAACGACAAGACATGATTACAGTCAAACCATCCACGGGGTACAGGATAAAGGGAATACATTGGATAATGTTTAGTGCAAGGTAAAGTCCAATCAAAGATAGTTTGAGGGTCTCCAATGAGGTAGATCGTTTCTCAGGGTTTTCTCCAGCTGTTGGTACGATGGCACAGTGTGGAAACAGGCCCTTTGGCCCACCCAGTCAGTGCTGACCAGCAATCACCCATACACTAACACTTAACCTACACACTAGGGACAATTCCCAAGTTTACCAAAGCCAAGTAACCTACAAACCTTTATGTCTTTTGACCTGTGGGAGGAAACCGGAGCACCCAGTCACACGGAGGACGTACAAACTTGGGTCTCTGATGCCTTTTGAGAGTCAGTTTAATACTCTTCCATCTCATGCTATTTTGTAATAGATTTGCAGAATTTCCAGTGCACAAGGCAGCACAAATGTTCTGAAATACACATCCTAAATGGTCACTTAATTATTTATGGGTTCTCCTTCAGTATTTTGTCATTAATCTGGCTGCCTCCACTGGAAGTTTCAATTTGCCAGTACGTACTCTCGACAATCTCAAGACATTGGCCCAGATTCAGCAGTGAACAAAGCCAAGTCGACCTCATGGTCCATTGCACATACTTTCTCAGAGATTTTCTGTGTGTTTGTGCATGTAAATGTGCAGCTTTTGTGTTGCAGAAGGAACACAGAGACCTCTTGAGGACACTGAGGGCCTACATAGACATGGCATGAAATGGAGAGTCTCTACAGCAATCAGAATGAATAATGTCTACTGAGACCTGCATCGTTCACACACGAATATTGAATAATCACTGTGACAAATAATTAATTGAATGTTTAATTTAGTTCAGAGATACAGCGAGGATACAGGCCCTTCGGCCCACTGAGTCTGTGCCGACCAGTGATCCCCACACACTAGCAACTAGCTTTCGCAAACAAGGGACAATTTATCCATTTTCCAAGCCAATTAGCAAGCAAACTTGCATGTCTATGGAATGTTGGATGCAACCGGAGCTCCTGGGGTAAACCCACGCGGTCATGGGGAGAATGTACACACTCCCTATAGACAGCATCCGTAGTCAGGATTGAACCCGGGTCTCTGCCGCTGTAAGGTAGCAACTCTACTCTCGCGCCACCGTCCTGCCCCTCAGGAATTTGTGGCCCCATTTGGAATTTTGGTTGCATTTCTGGTCGCCCAATTGCGAGAAGGGTGTGGACACATTTTGGAGAGGGTGAAGAATGGTGCTCGAGTTAGAATGTAGTACCTAACTTGGGGAGGTTGGACAATCTTGGATTGTTTTCCCTAGAACACTGGAAGTTGAGGAAGGGAGGCTTGATAGCAGTATATAAAATGATGAGCGGCAGAGATAGGGTGGATATTCAGGAGCTTTTTTCCCAGGATCAACATTTTAAAGACGAGAGGGCACTCTTGAACTACAATTTGCATGGAGTTTAATCATTCCTCCTGCAGAATTGCCCTGTCTAAATATTCATCTTCAAAGTTCATAATATCATTTTTAGCTGAGTAGAATGATGTTGCTGGAATAAATTTAGTTTAGTGTAGTTGAGAGATATAGCATGGAAACAGGCCCTTCGGCCCCAACGAGTCAGCACCAACCAGCGATCCCCGCACAATTAACACTATCCTACTCACACTGGGGACAATCTTTGCATTTATACCAAGGCAAACCTGTACATCTCTGGAGTGTGGGGTGGAAGCTGAAACCCCACGCAGGTCACAGGGAGAACGTACAAACGTGCAGAGTAGAACCCATGATCGAACCGGGGTCTCTAGTGCTGCAATCTCTGTTAGGCAGCAACTCTACCGTTGCGCCACTGTGCCGCCCCTGTGCTTTTTTTGTTTACACTGTGTGCATAATCTGGGTGAAATTAATTAACGGCATAGATAAAATGATTTCAGTGTTTAGTCAAGCTGAATGCCATCTCAAGGGAATTGGGTTGATTCATATTTTAATACATTACTGCATCTGTTCAGCTTTCCAAATGGGGTAAGATCTTTTCAGACTCTGCTTTTGTTGTCTTCACGTATCACCTCCCAAAAATCCACTCAACGTTTTACATTTCCAAGTGTCATGATGCTCTTTGTTTCCAAGAATATCAGGGAGTATCTTTGATCAGTTTTGATTGCTGTTCTCTGCTGAATGATATCACCTATTGATTAGTTTTGTTATGGATTCATTTCCTTTCAATGGTTTTTCATTATCAATGTGTGTACAGATGCTCCCGGATTTACGATGCTTCGACTTACGATATCTCGACTTTACCATGTTGCAAACGCTGGGCAACGGCAACGAGCCGCACGGCACTTCCGGTCACGTGATCACATTTATTTTCGACTTACGATATTTTCGATTTACGAAGGGTTTATCGGAACGTAACCCCATCGTAGGTTGAGGAGCAGTTGTACTAATATGCAGTGACATTTTTATTTTTTTGCATTTAGTTCAGTAATATTATTGCCATACATAAGTACAACTCCAGATTAAGTATAGGATGTATAGAAATAGTCCACTGAGCCCATTTGCAAAAGACACCAGGTTTGGGCACTATTTCCAAAGTCCCAGCTGTAGCTGGCCATTAAGGCCAGTTGCAGCCATCGCCTACGTCCGTATCGTCCAGCGAACCGTCGTCCCTCTCCTCGGTTCACCTCGCTGACCAGTGATCAGTGACCAGTGATCACCCCGTACACTAACACCACCCTACACACTCGGGACAATTTGCAGAAACCAGTTAACTAGGCACGTCTTTTGACTGTGGGAGGAAGCTGGAGCACCTGAAGAAAACCCACGTGCTTCACGGAGAACATCCAAACTCCGTACTGACAGCACCAGCAGTCAGGATCAAACCCTAACTATACATGTGTGGGAAGGAACTGCAGATGCTGGTTTAAACTGAAGATAGACACAGAAAGCTGGAGTAACTCAGCGGGTTCATTTTCATGATGAAAATGTGGGTCCCGTTGAATTACTCCAGCTTTCTGTCCCTAACTATACATGATTACAATCGAGCTGTCGACAGAGTACAGATAGGATAAAGCGTGTAAGGTTTACGCAAAATGATGAGGTAGATGGCAAGTCAGCATTGCTCTCACTTGGTGAGAGGATGGTTCAGTTGCCTGATAACCCACAGGGTAGAAACTGTCTGAATCCGGTGTTGTGCGTTTTCACACTTCTGTACCTCTTGCCTGAAGGGAAAAAAGAGTGACCGGGGAGAAGGGAGTGACCGGGGTGAGACTTGTACTTTCTTCTTACAAGTTTAAAGCTTTTTCTCATCTGCTTTAACAAAGCTTTTGTTTGATACTGACTGGCAGCATTTCAGCTATATCAGTAGTAAGAATGGCATTTTTGCTTGCATTAGCATTTGGTGGAAGGATGGGATCAAAAGCTGCAGAAGTCAGTCAGTCACTGTTGGCCACACATGAATCTGAAATAATGGACTTGACCTTCTGGTTCCTGACAATTGAGAAGAGCCTTTATGTGCCTGGATACTTGGATAGTTTTGATGTAATTCTTGACACTTTGATTTTGAACTTTAAATATTAACTACAGCTGGTAAAGTTAGATTGAATCACAAGCAACGTTGTATATTCATATGCAGTTGGATTCTTTCTAACTAACTGGAATATTACTTAGCTTTGGCCTTCGAAGATTGACTTACATTTAGTTTTATAATACGGTAAACCGTTGTTTTAATGGACCATAAGGAGGAATGAGGAGGAATTTCTTCAGCCAGAGGGTGGTGAATCTGTGGTATTCATTGCCACAGATGGCTGTGGAGACCAAGTTGGAGGATATATTTAAGTCGGAGATTGACAGATTCTTGATTAGTGAGGGTATCAAGTCCTGGCGACATACTTATAGATGTTCTCTGCAATCTCTACATCTTAATGGCATCTTTCAATAGCAGGCTGACCAAAACGGAACACAACACGGCAAGTGTTGGTGGCCTCACCAACACTTTGTTCAACTGGACCTTGTGGAAAATTGTAACATGCTTGAAGTATATCATATGTTCATAAGTCATAGGAGCAGAATTATGCCATTCGACCCATCATATCCACTCCACCATTCATTCAGGCTGATCTATCTTTCCTCCTCAACCCCATTCCCCTGCCATCTCCCCACCATCTCCCCATAACCTTTGACACCCTTACACATCAAGAACCTGTCAATCTCTGCCTTAAAAATATCCATGACTTGACCTCCACAGCCGCTAGTGCAAAGAATTCCACATATTCACCTCTCGCTGGATAAAGAAATTCCTCCTCATTTTCTTTCTAAAGGTACGTCCTTCTATTCTGAGGCTGTGGCCTCGCATCCAAGGCTCTCCCACTAGTGGAAGCATCCTCTCCACATCTACTCTATTCAGGCCTTTTCCCCATTGGGTAAGTTTTAGTCTGGTTCCCATTCATCCTTCTAAACTCCAGTGCGCACAGGCCCAGCACCATCAATTGTTCATCCCTTTACTCAGTATCGGACAATCGGCAATAATGGATACCATTCTTCCCCACCCCCCCACCTTATGGTTCGTTACAACAAGGGTTTACTGAATATAAAACAAAGTTGTTTTGCAGTTAGTTAGACTCGCCTTTAAGAATTCCCTAGCTACTATTAACGATTAGTCATCTGGTGGAGTCAAAGAATATTTGTCTACTGCAAAAACATTAGTTTGACCAAATAATCTGTTTCTCGCTTTCACATTTTATATGGTTCAATGAAATACTTTACTAATACTGGCTTGGCAATGATCCTTTGTTATTATTGGAGGAAAGCCACAAAGAGACACAATACAGAAATGGGCCCTTTAGTCCAGTACATTGTTGCCAATTACACTGCAATTATAGAGTCATACAGCATGGAAACAGGTCCTTCAGCTCTATTTGCCTACTCCAACCAACGTGCTCCATCTACACTAGTCCCACCTGCCTATATAATCCCATAAACTGCATTTTTTTTTCAACTTTCACTATGCTCCCAACAACGCATCCCAGATCCTCCCCCCCCCCCCCATTAATCTTTTCTCTTGGAGCAGTTTCCTGGAAACATTTAACCTACCAACCTGCACGTCTCTGTGATGTGGGAGGAAACCGGATCTCCTGGGGAAAACCCACGCGTTCACAGGTAGAACATACAAACTCCATACAGCCAACACTCGTGGTCAGGATTGAACATGGGTCTCTGGCACTGTAAGGCATCAAGCTGTGCCACTGAGTTGACATATTCATGTACTATATAGTTGTTTCCCTGGCGGAATAGCACACAAACAAAACATCTCACTGTACCTTGTCCCATGTGATAATACTAAACTAAACTAATCTATAAATTGCATTAAAATTTCCCAGGAGCAGAAAATCAGGAGGAACATTGGGAAGTCAACATAAATAAACATATTTTCTCTGGTGCTGTGAGGCAGTGTGTCTACCAGTTGAATTACTGTGCCATCCCTTTATACTGCAACACTTCTACTGAGTTAGGCCACTTTGATAGCAATTTAAAGTTGCTGACTTTGTAAGACAATCTAAGTTTTATGGACACGGATGTCATTAAAACAAAGCAATACTAACACAGGAAGGCCTGTAATTGAATGACTAGCAAATGAAATTGTGGAGTTTAAACAACAGCAAAGGTTAGCTGGCATTATTTCTCTTCCAGAAACTGCTTCAAGCAATTGGTTTGGCATTAAACTTTGATCTGGCTGGATGGACACTCATTGGTATATCCCTCACTCCTCATCAGGAAGTAATACTGACCAGATTCTCAATCAAATAGTTAAGTTTTACAGTGGCTTTAGAACAGAAGTTGGAGAGGGAGAGAGGGAGTATTGCAAAGTTCATGGCCAAGAACAGTCAGTGGTGAATAAACGGAATTGTTGATGGACGTAGAGGAGGACTTCAGTCATGGAGTGGCACGGCATGGAAACGGGTCCTTTGGCTCAACTCGTTCATGCCGACCCATCTATGCTATTCCCATTTGCCTGCATTTGGCCCATATTTCCCTCTAAAACGTGGCTATCTATGCAAAAGGATATCAAAGTTATCAAAGGATGTTTGGCCTGCTTGCTGCTCAAGGTACACTCAAAGAGGAAGTCATGAATGGATCTTTTTTTAGTTCAGAGATGCAGCGTGGAAACAGGATCTTCGGCACACCGAGTCCACACCGACCAGTGATCCCCACTAACCCTATCCTACACATACTAGTATCAATTTTACACACACCTGGCCAAATAACCTACATACCTGTACATCTTTGGATCATGGGAGAAAACCGAAGATCTCTGAGAAAACCTACGCAGGTCACAGGCAGAACATAAAAACTCCATACCCGGTTGTTTGGCGCTGTAAGGCTCTAGCTCTACCGCTGCGCCACCGTGACATCCTAAATGTTGATCTGAGGATGAGAATTTTAAAGTAGGTCATGACTGGAGTTGCCCAGGAGCAGATGAGATACAGAGGGGAGATGAGGCCTGAGGCATATCAGCCATGATGTTGAAAGATGGGGCAGGCTTGATGGGCCAAATGGTCTACTCCTGCTCCTTACCTTATTTTCTAAGATTTGGAGCAACAAACCTTTGGATGAGCTTCATTTTATCATAAATAGGAGACCACCATACATTTATATCTATCTCACTGGAGATCCTCAGACTACCTTTATTTGGACTTCACTGGGCTTTATCTTGCGTTAAACGTTAGTCCCTTTATCCTGCATCTGTACACTGTGGGTGTAATCATGTAAGATTAAACGAGAACTCCCTGTTCGAAGTTTGATCGTTATTTTACGAGGAGTTACGATGCAGGGATTACGTTGAAGAAGAGCCCGCCTCACGCTGGTAACGGCATACTTCAAAGCAACGGCATGAAAAACACAGAACACCAAAGCCGGAGTAACATAGTAAAGGCTCATAAAAGGACTTAGAACCACCATTTGATCATTTATTTTTACGAGGGTGGGAGTGGAGGCACGTAATCCCTCATCGTAACTCCTCGTAAAATAACGATCAAACTTCGAACAGGTGAGTTCTCGTTTAATCTTACTATTTTACTATCGGAGTCACGTGAGTGACTACGTGAAGAGTTTTTAAAGCTTTTCTGTGTTTTTTATGTCGTAGAATTAATCCCGTCGACAGTCCGGCTAAGTAAACACATACATGAGAGAAAGCACACGAAATGTTAGATCTTTTCACAATTAAGTTTTTTAATGGCTGAAAAACCATATAATATACCCTCCTTATATTTGAGGAAAAATGATTACAAGTGACCAAAAGATATCAGTGGACTACACAACTGATTATAGCAATTAATAGCAACAAAGCAGGTTGATTATAGTGGCTCCCCAACACCGCGTGTCCAAAGCTTGTCATAGTGTGAAACAGGTTTGTTGTAGAACTTTGAAAAAGTTTCTTCTTTATACTCCACCTGCGATTTTTTTAAAAATTGCTCGAGAGGTACGTCCCGCCCCTTCGCCGCGGACGTAGCTGCCGCCCTGGTGGAGTGAGATTTGAAGGACATCAGTGTCTACTCCCGCTAAAAACCAACCCTGTTTCAACCATTTTTGAGATAGTTTTTGAACTGAAGCTTTTGTGTGTGGCTTTTTGTGCGTTAAAGCAGCAATGTCTTTTCGTTTCCTCGGAAAAGTGTCCGTTACTTTAATACATTGGTTCAAATGTCTAACCACACACAAAGCAAGCTCAATATGAAAAGCTTGAAAGGTTACCTTTGTTCCAGATCTGCCTGGTCTACTTTGTTTGATCAGATCGTAAACATAGAATACAACGTTATCTGTAGTCACATGCATACAGTCTAAACGCAACATTTGTAAAGTTTGCACTCTTTGGGGCTGAGACCAGTGACATTAACATGACCAATTTCAATGTTAACCTATCCAATGACAACCCTTCAATTGGCGTACCATTCTCTAAGTAGAGCAAGTACTGTGATGCTCCACATCCCAAAAACTCAGTATATCTAGGTTTTTGGCGGATTCATGTGAAAAATTCCTTTCATGAATCGTGATATTAATGGATGGCGACCCAATTGATTTCTCACCAGTCATAAGTCCTAAATGGACGACAAGACACTGCGTGCAGTGTTAATGGCACTGTAACTTAAATGTTGGCCAAAGCGCAATTGGCAAGGAATTCCAAAACATGAGTAACATTCAACATAATCAATCAGAAATATTTTGACTGTGTGCAAAAATTCTTCCTATTTCTTAATATGTGTCATATATTGTTTCTGTGTGCTATCTCGCATGATGTGCCAATAACTGTCAAGTTTGGTTCCGACAATCCCAGTACCTGTAGTGGTCTGGTCAAAACCTGCAGATTAACAATTTCATATATGCATATAATGGTAATCTTCATTTGTTACTGGATTAGTCAAGATACTCACTACAGTTAAGAATCTGCATATACGGTTCTTTAATCATATTCAGCATAACTGGGAACCAAGGTTGAGTTGGCCAATTTGGCCCTACCAACAATCCGGAAGCTGAATCTTGCTCTATTTTTCTTTTCAAGCATCTCTGAGATCAGAGCAAATGGTGGAAAAGCATAAAAGGAAACATTTTTCCCCAGTGTAATAAAAATGCATCTACTGCAACTGCGTCCGGATCGTGTTCCCAAGAACACATAATGAGGCAAGTGATGATTAAGCCTGGATGCAAACAAATCAATTTCTGGCAACCCAAATCGTCGAACAATATTCTTAAATATTGGTGGCTTAAACATCCATTTCGTATTATCTTTAAAAATCCTGGACCTTTCATCTGCTACCACATTGTCTTTACCTGGAGTATAGCTTTACTGCAATCCATATCTGCCGACCAATACACCATTGCCATATCTCATTGACCAGACAATCACATGATACTGATCCAACTCTCCCCATGTGATTAATGTAAACCACAGCTGTTTTATTGTGTAATTGTATTAACACATGCAGACCTTGTTTAGCACAACAATATGCTTTAAGCCCATAAAAGGCCCCCAATAACTCCAATAGTTAATACCATACTCTTGGAGAAACACTTGTTCTTCAGTTTTCCATCTACCTCCACAACTGGAGGATAAATCTGTGGCCCCCCCATCCGAGAGCACTAGCATCTGTATGTAAAACCATTTCAGGCTGTTTAATCATAATATTTATTAGCAGCTTGTGGGGACATTTTCCTTTTTTTTACCCACCATTGTAAATTCCAATACAGCTTCTTTTGTTAATTACATAGGCCTGTCAAATGGCCTGCCTTCTCTTTGAGAGCTTGTATCTTGTACCTTCGAAGATATCAATAAATGTAATGAACCAAATTCTACTGCAGGAAAATGCTGCTAGCAGTTCACCAATGGTTGTCAACCATTTCTCGGATGGAAGGATAAGGTTTTGAATGAGATAAATGACAAGTTACCAAAATATCATCGACTTTAACTGTTGGTAAAGGTATTAACATAGTCACTGAGTTAATTACAAACCCCAAAAGTAAATTGTTTGTGCTGGCTGCAGCTGGGGCTTAATTAGATGAATAAGAACCTTAGCTTACCACAAAGCTTTAGTAACTGAAACTGAGTCCTCAGCTGACTCCTGATAATCACTAATGACCAGAATGTCATGAGATAAGCCATAATGATGTGCATTTTGTGCTCTAATTGGGCTAAACTGGTTTCAACAGTTTCGTAAAGAGTAAAAAGCTGAACTCAGTCCATTTGGCAAAGCTTAACTGCCATAATTGTCACAACCAATTAAAATTTAAGTACTACCGAAACCTGATGCATAGGTACAGAATAATAAGGCGTCTTTTCATCAATCTAGCCATATAACAACCTGCTGAATTAAATATTTTGCAGTATTCAATGACTCCATTTGAACATGTTTGTATTCTACAAACTTATTTAGACCTGTAAGGTCCAGAATACTTCTGCAACCATCATCTGTAATGCCTTCTAACATTAAAGACAAATTTATGCTTGTGTTCAAAATCTTTTCCATTACCTCTTTTCCGGATAATTAGGCAATGTGAACATAAATCTCTGCTTTTTCAATTGCAGAAAACACAAAACATAAGCAGATTTATTCTGTACAGGAGGATTAACCTCTTTTTTTAAAAGTAATAGTAGTTAATGAAACTGCTCGTAATATACTGATCAAAAATAATAGTAAGCCAGTCTTAATAAACTTTTTGTAATCTCCCTCTAACTGGAGATTAATCCGCAGTTTCTTTAAGCAGGGAACAAGTCTTTAATTCCTCTGCATATGAGCGTGGTGGTCTCCTTATCCCCTGAATTCGGGTAAGTATTTGGTTGTGCAATACAATAAAACTTCCTTGACATATTTCTGCCTCTATTTCCAATATCAAATCCCCTTCTGGGCGAAAATACCTTTTCGTCCAAAGACGAAGGTTTCATGCAGCTAAAATATTTAGCTTTTCATCCAATTTCAATAAGTTAGGCAGATTATTCCAAACAGATAACCAAGAGCTTAAACAACCACTTGCTCGACACAGGTATGCAACCTTGGTGAAAAATGGGCCAAATAGCCATTTATATTATATAAATTTCATAGAAAGAATTGCACAATAGCGTCTTTATTTTATGTTTTCCTTTCATCTGCCCAAAAGCCATAATAGCAGCAGAATAATTTGTGAGGATTTTTAAACCTCACTATTTGACGCTCTCATATTTGGAGTCATGGATGCCCATATTAACGGATAAACCGTAGGCTCTTCCAATGAGGCACAATTTCCTGTGCTGTGCAATTTTAATATTTCAATCATCACAAAATCATGAAGTTGGTGAGATACCATATATATATGTTGGCAGCTAGATTTCTTCCATAGCCTCACCACTTCCTTCATATATAGCAAAACCTTTTGCTAATTCCAGGCATCTTTGGCCTCTTTTCATATTTTTTCATTTTATTTTTATTTTTTATTTTTGTGGTGTGCTTTCAAAATGCAAATCACCATCAACAGGGTCTGCCTTCTGCAGCCCTAAATCAATTGGGATTTCATCCCATGAGACTTCTTCCGGCCCAAATCCTGGGTCCGGAGTTCCAACTTCCAATTAGGCCCATGGCCATATTCAGAATAATTAAACCCCTCAGGGCTATTTTTAGGAACCTTCAGGGTACTTTGACCCTAGTCTCATAATTATTTGGAGAACTTTCTCCATATGCTCCATAATCAGTTCCACATAGTTTACTTATCTGGAGGACTTTTCAATGTCAGAGTCATCAGAACCACGGGCCTCTCAGATTTTTTATTTTATTTTATTTTCCATTTTTCATATTCGGGAGCATTTCTCTCCGTGGTTATCATTTTGTAAACTAATTCGCTAACGGGTATATCTGCGGCCACCGTATCGGAACCGGCTCCGCACTAGCTTTCCCGTATATTTATTTTTCACCCCAGGAAGCATTTAACCCGCGAATATAAGTTTACTTCATCATCTGTGCTTAACCAGCACTAATAATGACTCTGACCTGATTTAATATATTTCCTATACTGCTGGACCTACCCAGCGCCCGCTAAGAAATCCCAACTTTACTGTTCTTACCTGCGGGCCGTTCCGACCGCTGCGAGGAGCTGCTCCTTACTGCAGCTCCACCTTCTGCCGTCAGCGTCGACGTCATGCCGTTACCAGCGTGAGGCGGGCTCTTCTTCACGTAGTCACTCACGTGACTCCGAAGTATAATCATGTATAGTCTGACTGGATAGGACGCAACAAAAAAAACTTTCAAAATAGTTTTCATATTTATAAAATATCATCTATAGTCTTTCCATTGAAGATAGACACAGAGTGCTGGGGAGTAACGCAGCAGGTCAGACGGCAACTCTGGCGAACTTGGATGGATGATGTTTCGGGTCTGAACCCTTCTTTAGACTGAAAGAACTGGGGGGGGGGGGGGGGTGGCAACTGGAGGCGGGTAAAGACCAGAACAAATCAGGGCCGGCAACAGGTGACCTTAGGAAGGGTGACCCCACAGTGGCCCATTGTTGGCTGGGGAATATGTGCTATCAAGAGGGATACAAGGATGTGAACAGTGGAACTGGTGGGAGAGAGGGAAGGGGAAGGGAATGAATGCAAGAGTTACTTGAAATTATAGTAATCAACATTCATGCCTTTGGGTTGTTAGCTGCCCAAACAGAATATGAGGTGCTGTTCCTCCAATTTACGTGTGGCGTCTGTGTCCCTCTTCAGTATAAACCAGCATCTGCAGTTTCTTCCTACATATGCTTGAGGGGTGAAATGGTCTTTATCTGTGGTTGAGCTTCATTTCACTGCAAATAGGAGACCACCCAGGCATGTTTTGATTTGTCCAGAGCTTAACAGAAGTATGGTTAAATTTCAATATGGCATAGTCTGTAGGAGGGGATTTTGTGTTTAACCGGCACCCTGAGTCACAAAACAAAACATCTCGTAGATCAGTGGTGAGTTTCTCAAACAAGTTGGTTTATTCAAAGCCTTAACCATGCACACTGGGAAACAATCTGAGAGTACCCAAAGTGTTTCAAAGATTCACAGCACCTATAGCATTTTTATAATCTCATGACAAAATGGTTACTTGTGGATTCTACATTTTAAAAGTAATTAATCATTGATCAATGACTTGGTAAACCTTCATCTTTCCTCTGAGTTATCTTTGACCTCATGTTCCCTGCTATTTAGAAAATCACTTTCCTATTTGTCTAACAAATGAGCGCAATAAAACTCATTGATTAGTTTTATTGCCCTCAGCTTGGTTTCCAACCCCCAATGTTTATTTAAAATGATATAGCTATGCTGTTAGCTGACCCTAACCCTATGCTATGTATGACCTCACTAAAATAAGTCCCCATCTCTATGTTGGCCTCTTTTCCCATCAGCTTTCCCCAGTATATATGCTCTTGGGTTAACAGATTCCAAACTACTTGTCTTCCTTATAATGAGCCATGTTCTTTGTGGGAACCTTCCATGTTAATTCTGTGATGCTACAGAGATTGGCATAGTTGGCATTTAGACTTTAGAGATACGGTGTTGAAACAGGCCCTTCCACCCACCAAGTCTGTGCAGGACAGTGAGCACCCCATACCGTACACTAGCGTTATCCTACACACCAGGGACAATTAAAATTTTTACAGAAGCCAATTAACCGACAAACCTGCACATCTTTGGAGTGTGGGAGGAACCCGGAGAAAAGCCATGTGGTCTCAGGGAGCAGACAAAATATGTATGAAGGAACTGCAGATGCTGGTTTACACCAAAGATAGACACAAAATGCTGCAGTAACTCAGCGGGACAGGTAGCATCTCTGGATAGAAGGAGGGTCTGAAGAATGGTCTCGACCCAAAATGTTACCCATTCCCTGTCTGTCCTGCTGAGATACTCCAGCATTTTGTGTCTATCTTCGGTCACAGGGAGAATGTACAAACGCCCTACAGACAGCACCCATAGTCAAGCTCGAATCAGAGTATCTGGTGCTGTAAGACAGCAACTATACCGCTGCGCCACTGTGCCACCTTTTGATGGGACAGGGAATGGTGCTCAGGCTTAGCTATTGGTAAAATAGCTATTGGTCAATCTGAAATGTGTCAGGAGAGAGTGGATTTGCTTTTGAGTTTTGGTTGCACTAAGGGCATTTGCCCTAATATTGTGGTTATTAATTTTGTTGCATTTTGTTGTTGCTTATGCTATGTGTGTGTATGTTATGTTTGCAGGCCTATTGTGCTGCTGCAAGTAAAAGTATCATTATTCCGTTGTCGGTACACATGACATTTAAACACTCGTGGCTCACCCTGGACTTGAGTAAGATCGGTTTTAACTCTCAGCAATGATAAAAGATAGCTGCGTGTGTTGAATCTGTGTATATCTTTCATCTTGGTTGATGTACCAGTTTTATAATTTTGAAAGCAGGTGTTTTGTTTCTCTTCATAACTGGTTTTGAATGCTTCACTGTCCCAGATATGCAGTCTGTTACCTTCATGGTGGATTCTGAATATAATGTCAGAAAGTGGCCGCACGGTAGCACAACGGTAGAGCTGCTGCCTCACAGAGCCAGAGGCCTGGGTTCGATCCTGACTGTGGGTGCTGTCTGAATGGAGTTTGCACGTTCTCCCTGTGACCGAGTGGGTTTTCCCCGGGTGCTCAGGTTTCCTCCCATATTCCAAAGACGTGCTGGTTTGTAGGGTAATTGGCTTCTGGAAATTGACCCCAGCGTGCAGGATAGAACTAGTGTACGGTTGACCGCTGGTCAGTGCAGACTTGTGGGCTGCAGGGTCTGTTTCCACATTGCATCTCCAAACCCAACTAAACAAAATGGGACAATGTGCTGACTTCCCTTCTCAGCTCATGAACTTCATCCTTATCATCGTGTATTTAGCCCTGGTAATTGTGACATTGAGTACTATTGACTAGCTACAGGTACTATCGCAACATTTAAAAACATTTGGACAAGTACATGGATAGGACAGTTTGGAGGGATATGTGGCAAACGCAGGCAGGTGGGACTAATATCGATGGGGCATGTTGGTCGGTGTGGGCATGTTGGGTCGAAGGGCCTATTTCCTAACTGCATGACTCTATGACTCTTAACTCCTTTTCTAAAACCAAAGTGCCTTGGAGGGGGGGATGCTCCTCAAACTGCAGATCATTTTGGACAATAAAGTTCACCCCCTCCAGGACACACTGGTCAACTTGAAGAGTACCTTCAGCAAGAGACTGTTTCCACTAATATGCAGTACAGAACACCACAGGAGATCCTTTTTCCCTGTGGCTATCCAACTGTACAACTCCTCCCCCTTCGGCCATGGGGTACACTGACTCCCCTCATCCCCCTCCTCCCCCTCCTCCCCCTTTTCCCCCCACCGCCCCTCTCCCCAATCCCAATCTTTGCACATCCCAAATCTTGGACTTTCCACCCGTCACTTTAATTTTATGTTTTGTGTATCTTGTGTTTTTATGACTGTTGGTAGACCAATCTCCTTCCCGGGATAAATAAAGTTCTATCATATTGTATCGTATCACCTTCGCGAAGATGTCTCTTTAAGACAGTGTTGACTTGAAAGTTGTACGCTTATAGAGTAGAATTATTTGGATATTCAGAACATTCTCTGTTTATCATCTGAACATTCAAAACATCTTCATGCACGGGAAGACTTCTCATTCTCTTGCATGCGATCAGCTTACTTATTGAACACAGAAAGACCTATATTTATCTCAACGTTTGGTTGAAGCTACTATAAATGAATAAGTCCGTGTCCACATAGATAATAAGGATGAAATGCATGCAAATCTCAGAGGAAAGGAAATTGTAGTCCAACGCAAACTATTTTCATCTATTGCAGTAGATTTACTGTGGCGCTCTTGTAAAACAGCAATCAGAGAATTATAGCAACACGATGATGATTTGCAGTGGCAAAGTTGTGCAAGTGATCATGATGTTATGATTCTAATGTGATTTGGTGATCGTGATTCGAGAGAAGGATGACATCGTTTTCTTTGCAATGCAATCATGTTTTCAGCATTTTTATAAAAAAAACACATCTCCTTATAAGAAAACAGATGATGCAAAATACTTTAACCAAAGTCACATATTATTTCATGCTCAATTTCTGTAATATGCAGAAATACCAATAAGCCAATGTTAGCAAATTCAATATACACATATATTTATAGTGCTATGAAATACTCATTAGAATGAAATATTATCACAGGATTGTACAAAATAACCCTGAAATCAAAAGCTATTTCCATTTATTGTTATTTTGCTCTTTCAAAGTTCTTGCTTGGATTTAGTTTATTTTATTTTAAGGGGCTGTCCCACTGCTGCGACCTAATTGGCGAGTTTAGAAGAGTTTAGGAGAATTTGAAAAAATGTCATGTTGAAGACCTCCTTTGACTATGTGGAAGACCTTCTTCGACCTCCTTCAACTATGTTGAGACTAGCTTCGGGAAAATTGGACACCGAATAGTGGAGCGTGAAGACGACCTCCTTCGATCTCCTTCAACCTCCCTTCGACTATGCTGAAGATTATCTATGACTACCTTCAATTACCTTTGACTACTCGTCGATTACCTACGAATAACATGCCGACCTACTTCGACTAAACCTACGGGTAAAAAAAATATCGATTTTTTTCCATGGCGATCTTTTTTTACTCGCAGGCATTTTTCAACATGCCACGACCTAGCTGAGGCCTCAAGTAAGCGGGGACTACTCTCCAGCATAAAGGGGAGTTACAAAGACCTCCTAGGACCTCGTGTCAACCATGCTTTGAGGGCAAACTCGCCAGAACTCGCGCAGTGGGACAGCCCCTTGAGAGATACAGTGTGGGAAGAGGCACTTCAGCCTACCGAGTCCGCACCGACCAGCAATTACTTTGTACACTAGTTCCATCAGACAGACTTGGAACAATTTACAGAAGCCAATTAATTTACAAACCTGTACGTCTTTCAAATGTGGGAGGAAAGCAGTGCACCCAGAGAAATCCCACATGGTCATTGCGAGAACTCTTATGACTCTGATATCAGAGACTACAGTGTAGTCCCAATCTTGGATCTTTGACTTTAAACATTGGAGATACAGTGTGGAAACAGGCCCTTGGGCCCACTGAGCCCGTGCCAACCAGTGATCATCCTGTACCTTAGCACTATCCGACTGCACTCCAGGGACAATTTACTATTTTACCAAAGCCAATTAATCAACAAACCTGCACGTATTTGGAATATGGGAGTAAATCAGAGCACACGGAGAAAACCCACGTGCTCACAGGGAGAACGTACAAACAGCATGCGTAGTCCGGATCAAACCCGGATCTCTGGCGCTGTGAGGCAGCAGCTCTTCCGCTGCACCACTGTGCCACCTCCTTGGATTGTTTTCTCCTGTAACTGGAAAGTTTTAATGCTGTGTTATGCACTGTGTATTATTCTGTTTATTTGCACCATGGCTTGACCAGGTGTAGAGTTTGATTATACTCATGTATGGTCTCAAAAGTGTTTCACTGTATCTCCAAACACATAACAATGTCTCATGTCGGAATTCGTCTTCAGACAGTCTCGACCCAAATCGTCACCCATTTTCTCCAGCGTAACTCCCACTGAGTTACTCCAGCACTTTGTGCCTGTTTTTGGAATAAACCAGCATCTCTAGTTCCTTTTTATTACAATAATATTCACCTTACCTTTACACATAATTTGGAATACCTCCATGAGAGACCCCCCCCATCGTCCTCCTCTGCTCTCGGGGGGGAAAAATGTCCCTGGCCATTAACTCAAACCCTCCATTCTCAGTCAGCATCCTTGTAAATCTCTTGTGTATCCTTTCCAATGTAATTGCATCCTTCCTTTAGCAGGGCATCCAGAAATGTACACAATACTCCAAATGCAGACTTACCAATGACCTGTACAGCTGAAGGACCTAGCCTGAAATGTCACCCATCCATGTTCTCCTGAGATAGCACCTGACCCACTGAGTTAATCCAGCACTTTGTGTTTTTTTTTCCCCTGTAAACCATCACCTGCAGTTCCTAATGTCTCTCTTCTACAGCTGTAAAGTTATTCTCCAACTCCTGTATTAAATACCCTAACTAATGAACTGATAACCGTAACATGTGAAGCACCTTCTAAACCATTTACGGAAATGTTGACATACAAGTGAAGACAACCTTCTTCCCTCTCTACAATAGCACACGTTTTAGTGTTATCCGCAAACTTACCATTCATGCCTTGTAAATTGTCATCCAAATAATTGATACAGATAACAAACAGCAGTGGGCCCAGCATCAAACACAGAGGCACACCCCACATCAGTCTTCAGTCTGGAAAAAAAAAAACACAAACACCCTTGGCTTCTTTCCTTGAAACCAATTTTCTATTCATCCAGCTAACTCTCCCAGAATCCCATGCAATCGAACCTTCCACAGCAGCCTACTATGCAGAGCCTTGTGAAATGCCTTACTGAAGTCCATTTCTACAACATCTACAGCTCTGCCCTCATCAACCTTTATGGTCATGGAGGAGAAAAAAGCAGACAGTAAATGCAATCAAATGGGACACCACAAATCTGTTATCAGCTGGGTTTTGTTTCAGAATACAGCGTGGATAGGCCGATCGAGTCCGCTCCGACCAGAGATCCCCGCATGCTAACACTATCCCACACGCACTAGGGACAATTTACAATTTACAGTAGCTAATTCACCTACAAACCTGTACGTCTTTGGAGTGTGGTAGGAAACCGGAGATCCCAGAGAAAACCCACGCAGGTCACGGGGCGAACATGTACAAACTCCGTTTGGTGAATGCAGTGGAAAAGTAGAGAGTGTCTGAAACTGATTCAGTGCGTATTTAATTTAGAGGGCGGAAGAACACTGGAGTGTGTGATCAGTTCTTGGTACTGCAGCCTGCACGTTGCCAAAAAAGATTAGTGAGAAATAGGTTTTAATTTCTCCTGAGGCCCCTGTAAGTGACAATTTAAGGAAAAGGACGACAGACTGTTTAAAATCTATGTACAAATAATTTTTAAAAAATGTTCTGGGATGGGAGCAAATTAATCTTCATTGTTTCTACAAGCCTGTCTGACGGTAATGAAAGATGTGCAGAGTTCTGCAGTTAACCCAGATGGTTTGGGAGTGAAACCTAATTCCCTCTTTAATGTCTTCATCACATTCATGCCATCCCGTCATTCAGTTAGCTCAGTCAACACCAGATCTCAGGGAGGTCGGATGGAAATGAGATGCTCCAAACAATCCCAGCTGGGGCAAAAGACTTGGTAGTGAACCAGTATCATTTAAAACTTCTTGCTTTCCGAATTGGAAAGTTTCAGACCGCAATGTGGGCAGCACAGTGGCAGAGTTGCTGCCTCACAGCGTCAGAGACCGGGGTTTGATCCTGACCACTGGTGTTGTCCATGTGGAGTTTGTACGGTCTCCCTTCCTCCAGGTGCTCCAGTTTGCTCCCACACCCCAAAGACATGCAGGTTTGGAGGCTAATTGGCTTCTGTAAAAAAAAATTGTAAAATTGGCCCTAGTGTGTTGGGTTGTGCTAATGTCTGCGTGGATTCGTGGGCCAAAGGTCCTGTTTCCATGTAATATCTTGAAACTAAACTAAACAGAACAAAGTAAATTGGGATTCCATTCTTCCAGGTGAAAAAATGCAATGTCAAGAAATTATTCTGCGGGCCGAAGCACCCGATTCCATAATGTTTCCCGAAACAAAACTAAGCTAAAGTAAAATAAAATAATTAAATTGTGTATGCATTCTTCCAGTTGAAAACGACCAGTGCAAAGGTATTATTTAATGGGCCAAAGGGCCTGTATCACGCTGTATCTCTAAAGTAACTTGAAGCATGGGAGGTAATTAAATACTTCACAGACATAATGTGTATTTCCTCCTCCTCGATGTACAGTTATCCATTCCCTCTTCTCCTAGCCCAGGAGGGTCAGTAGGAGAAGACGTTGCTTGTCTCGACATAGACTGATGCTGAAAAGAATAGCTCCCATGTGGCTTTCACTTGGAAATCATATGCAGGCGTCTGGTTGAGGAAGTGTTGTGCACAAAGGTGTAAGCAGTGATCCCTCTGGCCATGGAAGGTACTCCACTGGAATCCAAACTAGTTTTGATAACTCTTGTATTTCCATTCTATACTAAATGTTGAGTCATAGAGTCATACAGTGTGGAAACAGGCCCTTCAGCCCAACTTGCCCACACACGTCTCACCTGCCTGCATTTGGCCCGTATCCCTCCAAACCTGCCCTAGCCATGTACCTGTCTAATTGTTTCTTAAACATTGCGATAGTCTCTGCCTTAACTACCTCCTCTGGCAGCTCGTTCCATACACCCACCATTCTTTATGTGAAAAAGTTACCCCTCGGGTTCCTGTTAAATCTCTCCCCCCCTCACCTTAAACCTATGAGCTCTGGCCCTTGATTCCCCTGTAATGGATTATGGATGGGATACTCTCGATCGCAAAGATTTTGGACCAGCACGAAGTACGCAGCATCAAAAAAGATACACTTTGAAATATTAAATAAGGTATCACCCTTTGTTGCTTTTGACTGTAACCAGCTGCAGTGTACAACATGTTTTTGTAACACAAAAAAAACTGTGGTAACTGGATAAATGCCAACAAGGTGTACATCTTTTATGATTTCCTTTTGCGGTTGTATTTCCATCTGCGAAAATGTTGGCAGAGAAATATAATGAGGTGGTCATGCTAGTGAAAATGAATGTCATTACTACAGGCTGGTTTAAGATATATAGTGCAGACATTAACATAATTAAGGATGCCACCCATGCAGAAGTCCAGAATAAAAGAAAATGGTCTGTGTAGATTAGCTGACCTTCTACTTTAGTGAGTAAAAGAACCGGAATAAAATCATTGATTTGCAATAAATTGATTTATTACCAACTTAAAAAGGGGAGCTATGGATCTGTTAAGCTTCCCAGACTCCACATGAACCAGAACAAAGCGATCTCGCTGTCCCGGTCACACGGGACAGACTATCGACCAACATCCACTGTAAACCTACCCATTTCCTGGATGTGTCTGGACTACACATCCTCACACCCTGCATCCTGCAGACTAATAGATTCTGTTAGAAGGCAGTTAATCCACACTAAATATGTACGATGATGCAAAGGAAATGTCAGAAAATTTCACCAGAGACTAGAATCTGGATCCAGATGCAGGACCAACCCAAAAAGTCTGCAATTCCTTTCCCCTCACAGATGCTGTTTGAGTTCCTCCAGTAGATTGTTTTTTTTTTGTGAATGAATGGGGATTTGTGTAAACATGACTGGTGGAAAGAAGGGGCCTGGTATGACATGTATCCAATTATAGTCACACAGCACATTACAGAAACAACACAGTGGCACAGCAGTAGAGTTGCTGCCTTACAGCGCCAGAGACCTGGGTTTGATCCTGACTAGAGGTGTTGTCTATACAGAGTTTGTATATTCTCCCTGTGACCATGTGGGTTTTCTCCGGGTGCTCCGGTTTCCTCCCACACTCCAAAGACATACAGGCTTGTAGGTTAATTGGCTTTGGTAAAGATTGTAAATTGTCCCCAGTGTTGATCCCCGCACACTGTTGGATAGTGTTAGTGTGCGGGGATCAATGGCCGGCGTGAACTCGGTGGGCCATATTTTGCCATATCCCTCCAAATCTGTCCAAATGTTGTTTTAAATGTTTTTATTAAACTATCTTCAACTATTTTCACACTTCTGTACCTCGTGCCTTATGGGTGATGGGAGAAGATGCCGTGATCAGGGTGAGACTGGTCCTTGATTATGCTGGTGGCCTTGCCGAGGCAGCGTGAAGTGTAGATTGAGTCAATGGAAGGGAGGTTGGTTTGTGTGATGGTCTGGGCTGTGTCAACAATTCTCTGCAATTTCTTGTGGTCTTGGATGGAGCTAATCCCAAACTGTGCTGTGATGCATCCCGATAAAATGCTTTAGATGGTGCATCTGTAGAAGTTGGTGATTATTGTTGGGGACATGCCAAACCTCTTAAGCCTTCTAAGGGAGTAGAGGTGTTGGTGTGCTTTCGTGGGCAACCAAACATAACAAGCTGGGTGTGGTTGGGCATCACCACACTTGCGGGAAGTTTAATGTGATTGGCAGCTGACCTCAGGAACATTTCATGCAGCTTTGCTGCCTGCAGCTGACACATCCTGCGAGCCAGAGTGAACGTAAGCTCGATGCGGCCCGCCGTCTCTTGGAAAAATATAATGCGCAGAAACTCCCAAGAGCTGGAGATAGAATTTGTAGGATGTAATTGTGCCACAGCTAACGATTCCCCATTGTTATAGAGTCATAGAGTGATACAGTGTGGACACAAGCCCTTTGGCCCAACTTGCCCCCACTGGCCAACATGCCCCATCTATACTCGTCCTACCTGACCGTGTTTGGCCCATATCCCTCCAAACCTGTTCTATCCATGTACCTGTCTTAACTTTTTCTTAAACATTGTGCTAGTACCTGCCTCAACTACCTCCTCTGGCAGCTCATTCCATACCACCACCACTCTTTGTGTGAAAAAGTCACCCCTCAGGTACCTATTAAATCTTTTCCCCTTCACCTTAAGCCTATTAAGTCGTCTGGTCCTCGATTCACCTTCTCTGGGCAAGAGACTCTGTGCATCTACCCGATCTTTCCTTTCGTGATTTTATAGACTTCCTCTCATGATTTTATACACAGTTTTTTCAAAGGAACTGAACCTTTACTTCTTTTGGGTCTATGTGTTAAATTTCCAATTATATCGACCGTATAGCTAAAAGAATGCTGCGTTGAATCATAGTTCAGGGGTGGTGCTTTGGATGGATGGAACCCAAAACTAGCTGAGCATTTTCAGGTAACCATATTGATTGTCGATATGTCATAATTAGGGCAAGTCTTGCCTCCTTGAAAAAATGGTTTCATTATTCAGAGGATCTGTAGTTGCGAATGTGATAAATGAATATGCCA
The DNA here is from genome assembly GCA_035221665.1 of Okamejei kenojei. Classification (NCBI taxonomy): domain Eukaryota; kingdom Metazoa; phylum Chordata; class Chondrichthyes; order Rajiformes; family Rajidae; genus Okamejei; species Okamejei kenojei. The sequence goes on along the minus strand of CM069135.1, from coordinate 110,723,573 downwards.
AAATGCACCATCAAAGATTGGTGCTGTATATGGACTCTTATTATTAAACATACCAAAGGGAATAGGCCTGTGAGGTAAAACCTATTTGCAACAAGCTAACAACAATCACGATGATTAATGCAGGTGATTTTAAAAAAAGCAAAGTGAACTTATGCACATTGCAGTTTTCTTTGGTAAATAATTGAAAAGAAGTTAATTATTTCATCCCTCTTCAGTTTAAGATTCAACATCTTTTCTTAAACGAGAAAAGCTGGATCGTAAATTTGAAATTTTGTCCACTGTGCCCAAACCCATATCATCAATAGACATAATATAATTGGAAGTTTAGTTTAGAAATACAGTGTGGAAACAGGCCCTTCGGCCCACTGAGTCAGCACTGACCCACGATCACCTGTTCACTAATTCTATCCTACACGTCACCATAGCAACCATTTTACAGAAATCAATTAACCTTCAAACCTGCACATCTTTGGAGCACCCGGAGAAGACCCACGGTGTCACATGGGGAATGTGCAAACTCCGTACAGACAGCACCTGTAGTCAGGATTGTACTCGTGACTCAGGCGCCTCTGTGCCAGCCTATCAAATTAATGGAGGATATACACTTCAGACCTCTTCAATCTGAATATGGCTCTCAACCTGAAATATCGCCCATTTGTTCTCTGCAAATATGCTGCCTGTCCTGCTGAGCTACTCCGGCATTTTGTGTCTGTCTTCATTGTAAACCAGCGCCTGCAGTTCCTTCCTACACATAGTGGATGCTCTGCCATAATTCTTGCAATTGAACACATAGTGATGGAGCGACTCAGCTGGTCAGGCAGCATCTGCGGAGAACATGTTCTGATCTTCCGAGTTACTCCAGCAATCTGTGTCCATTTGTGTATTAACCAGCATCTGCAGATCCTTGTTTTTATATTCTTGCAACTGCTCTAAGATATGAGAACAGTTTGCAATTGAGTTAGAAAGAAGACGAGAGGGATAAAGCCAACACTTTAAAGGTCAGACATCCAAATATCAGGAGCGAGACAGGTCTTGGGGCGGTAACCATGGAAACGTATGCCTATTGAGAAAAAAAGGATTAATGAATGATCATCAACTCAGATTGTTCAATGCAAATTAGAATTAGTCATCTAATGGTGGTGCAGTGGTAGAGTTGTTGCCTCACTGTGCCAGAGACCCAGGTTTGATACTGACAACGGGTTTTGTCTGTATGGAGTTTGTGCGTTCTCCCGGTGACCACATGCTCCAGTTTCCTCCCACTTTGTAAAGACCTACAGGTTTGCAGATTAATTGACCTCAGTAAATTCTGAATTGCCCCTAATGTGTCAGACAGTGCGAGTGTACGGGTGGGTGCGGACTCGGTGGGCTGAAGGGCCTTTTTCCACACTGTATGTCGAGTCTAAAGGCTCCGTAACATTGTTTGGTTCATTGAAAACAACCCCAGCAACTTGATTCTTATCTTGTCGCTGAAATCCCTTATCTCTGGAGCCTTTGTCGTACTTCTCTTAACCATGTGCATGAAAATCTTCATACCCTCGGTAAAGTCTTTGTTGAAAAGTGTCTTTTAAATAATCAAAATAATGTTACTGCCAGAAGGTATTGCAGATGCTGGTTTACACCGATGATAGGCACAAAATGATGGAGTAACTCAGTGGGACAGTCCGAATCTCTGTTGAGAAGGAATGGGTGACATTGCACCTATTCCTACTCTCCAGAGATGCTGCCTGACCCACTGAGTTCTGCCAGCATTTTGTGTCTATAATTTTACTGCATTTGTGTTTCCCTTTGTGAAGCCCTCAATCCCACATGCGTTATTAACGACTCTCTCAACATGTCCTCCCAGGATTCGTGCACATTTGCTCCCAAAACGTCTGCTCTTCCACAGACTTTGCAACAGTGCCATTTAGTCTCGGTTGTCATATGTTCTTTGTGCCTGCTCACACTTTTCTGATATTTTCCTTCTCACCTCTGCCCTCTTGTAACTATTAACCTCCAAACTCCTCCAAATTATGCATCATTTACCAGCTGACAACCCAAATCAAAGTCTGTAGTCATGCAGCAAGCTATGGTAGGCTTTAGACTTTCGAGATACAGAGTGGAAACAGGCCCTTTGACCCACCGGCTCCACACCGACCAATGACCCCTGTATACTAGCATTAAGCTGCAGTAGGGACAATTTACCATTTTACAGAAGCCAATTAACCTACGTGCCTGTAAGCCTTTGGGGTGTAGGAAGGACAGATAGCACCTGTAATCAGGCTCGAATCCGAGTCTCTGATGCTGTAAGGCAGCAACTCTACCACTGCGCCACTGTGCCACCCACACATCCCTGGGCAGCTCCATAGATCCCTGGGAAATATCAATCAACCTCCAACATGCACAACCCTTTCAGCTTGAGGTATATTTTTGTTTGACCCTCACTGTCACTGATCGTTTTATTCTATGGCTCTCAGTTTTATTAACCAGATTCTTTGTGAATAATTGAAATGGACATCATCAACTGCGGCCATTTCATCAAATTGCCTCATCAATAAATTTAATCAGACCTATAATTAAAATATGATCTATTTCTTCCTGCCACAATTATATCATAACATCCATGTACCTTGGAGTTGATTTCTGAAATGAAATCTGTAAGTTTATTAAAGCCTTCCAATTCTTTGCTGTCATTATTCTCCTGATTAATTATAACAAGCCATCACACTCACTGGAAGCAAACTTTCAATTTTCAACTCAAAGTCGATTCAAAAGTCAAGAGGATTTAATTGTCACATGCACCAGGAATAGAACAATGAAATCCTTACTTGCTGAAGCTTTGCAGACACATTAACCCAACAAATAAGTGTTCAATCGGTGGCACGGTAGAGCAGCGGAAGAGTTGCTGCCTTAGAGCGCCAGAGACCCGGGTTCCATCTTGTCTTAGGGTGCTTGTCTGTACAGAGTTTGCATGTTCACCCCGTGACCAAGATCTTCGGTTTCCTCCCACACTTCAAAGAAGTGCAGGTTAATTGGCTTAGTGTCCCTAGTGTGTGTTAGGATAATGTTAGCGTGCGGTAATCGCTGGTCGGTGCAGATTCGGTGGGCTGAAGAGCCTCTTTCCAAGATGTGTCTTTAAACTAAACTAAACGAATTAACAATAATACAATAAAACCCATCCAGTCCATAATAGTGTAAGCTAATGTATGCGATGAAACCATTATCCAAAGTCTGCAGTAGTTTGGTTATGATATAGTATTGTGGTTTGCGGTGTGAAGTGTGGTTCGAGCCTGATAGTTTAGTTTGGAGAAACAGCGTGGAAACAGGGTCCTTCGGCCCACTGAGGCCGCACTGACCAGCGATCACCCCTTACACTAGATCTGTCCTTTCCTACACACTTGGGGCAATTTACAGAACCCAATTAACCAACAAACCTGCATCTCTTTGGAACTTTGGAATGTGGAAGAAAACTGGAGCACCTGGAGAAAACCCACACAGTCACAGAGAGAACGTGCATTCTCCATACAGACATCGCCCATAGTGAGGATTGAACCTTGGTCTCTGTGCCACCATTGGTTGATGGGACGACGCTGTTCTTGAACCTGCTGGTGATGGTTCCCAGTTTTTCTGTCGCTAATTCCCAATTGTAGTAGTGAGATGAGAATGTAGCCATGGTGGTGTGGGTCTTGGGTGACATGAACTGCCTTCCTGAGGCACATGGTTCTCTCAGAGACCCAGTTTTCGTGTGGATCCCATTGATGGTGTGGACTGAGCAATGTCTATCACTTTCCACAACTCCCCCCCCCGCCCCCCCCCCCCCCCCCCCCCCCCCCCCCCCCCCCCCCCCCCCCCTGCTCTCCCACCCTAGTCATCCTACCAGCTTTACTGTTCGTATCCTTGGACCCCTCTCATTATCACCTCTTCCCTTGCCAACAATGGGCCATTATGGACTCTACCCTTCCTGATGTCACTAGTTTCCGGCCCTGATTTGTTCTGGCCTTTTCTCACCTCCAGTTTATTGCCCCCACCGAAACCCACCTCATACTTTCATTCTGAAGAAGGGATCCAACCTGAAATGTCACCTGTCCATGTTCTGCTGAGATGCTGTCGAGGAGACCCTAGTGAGAGCCTCTCTTCCCTCTCTACGGAGATGCTGCCTGTCCCGCTGAGTTACTCCAGCATTTTGTGTCCACCTTCGATTTAATCCAGCATCTGCAGTTCTTTCCTGCACATGCTGTCTATTCCACTGAGTTACTCCAACACTCTGTGTCCTTTTTCATTCAATGACTTGCCTGTTTAAATATCTGCCTAAATGACTCTAAAACATAGTGTTTGTACCTGATTCCACTTCCTCCTTAGGCAGCGAGTTTCAGTTATCCACTACTCTGTTACTCGGAGTAACTTACTCCAGCACTTTGTGCCTATTTTCAGGAATGCTGCGATCGGTTTGGGCAATGACAAATACCAAGCAACCTGTCAGAAACACATGCACTTGTCTCATGAGGTTGTTACGGTCGACTGAAAATAATGTCCTGCAAATTATCATGCTTCAACATAGAATCGCACAATTCCATGGGTTTAAGATTTAATGGAGTTAAACATCAAGGATATTATGACCTTATCTATGCCATCCACATGACCTGTGTAATTCTTTGTAGGGTACGTCCAAATCCAAAGCGTAGCTATGGGCACTCGCATGGGCCCTAGCTATGCCTGCCTCTTTGCAGGGTACTTCGAAGAATCCCTGTTCCAGACGTACACTGGCCCTATCCCCGAACTCTACCTCCGCTAAATTGACGACTGCTTCAGTGCTACCCATGCAGAACTCACTGACTTCATCAATTTCACCACTAACTTCCATCCGGCGCTCAAATTCACTTGGACCATGTCCGACATCTCCCTACCGTTTCTAGATCTCACCGTCTCCATCACAGGAAACAGACTATTGATCGACATCTACTACAAACCTACTGACTCCCACAGCTATCTTGACTACACTTCTTCCCACCCTGCTTCCTGTGAAGCCTCTATCCCCTACTCCCAATTCCTCTGTCTACGCCACACCTATGCCCAGGATGAGGTGTTCCATACCAGGGCATCGGAGATGTCCTCATTCATTAGGAAACGGAGGTTCCCCTCTTCCATTATAGATGAGGCTCTCACTAGGGTCTTCTCGATATCCCGCAGCTCCGCTCTCCCCCCCCCTCTCCCCATTCGCAACAAGGACAGAGACTCCCTTGTCCTCATCTTCCACACCATCAGCCGACACATACAGCATACTCCAACATTTTTGCCACCTCCAAAGGGATCCCGCTACTGGCCAAATCTTCCCATCTCCACCTCTTTCTGCTTTCCACATAGATCATTCTCTCCAAAGCTCCCTGGTCAACTCATCCCTTCCCACCCAAATCACCCCCTCCCCAGGTACTTTCACCTGCAACCGCAGGAGATGCAACACCTGTCCCTTTACCTCCTCCCTCGACTCTGTCCAAGGACCCCGACAGTCATTCCAGGTGAGGCAGAGGTTCACTTGCACCACCTCCAACCTCATCTACTGTATCCGCTGTTCCAGGTGTGGACTCCTGTACATCGGCGAGACCAAGCTCAGGCTCGGCGATCGTTTTGCGGAACACCTCCGCTCAGTCCGTCTTAACCTACCTGATCTCCCGGTTGCTCAGCAATTTATATCCCCCTCTCATTCCCAATCGGACCTTTCTGTCTTGGGCCTCCATCATTGCCAGAGTGAGGCCCAGCGCAAATTGGAGGAAGAGCACCTCATATTTTGCTTGGGTAGTTTACACCCCAGCGGTATGAACATTGACTTCTCTAACTTCAGATAGCCCTTGCTTTCCCTCTCTCTCCATCCCCTCCCCTTTCCCAGTTCTCCCATCAGTCTTACTGTTTCCGACTACATTCTATCTTTGTACCGCCCCTTCCCCTGACATCAGCCTGTAGAAGGGTCTCGACCCAAAACTTCGCCCATTCCTTCTCTCCAGAGATGCTGCCTCACCTGCTGAGTTACTCCAGCATTTCGTGTCTACCTTCGATTTAAACTAGCATCTGCAGTTCTGACTTACACATGACCTGTGTAATTGATGTTCTGCTAAAATTATAAATTTATAAATTACATGGTTAGTTGGGAGTTTGTGAAGCACTTTTCCCCACAAGGAGTGGCAGCAAGTTAGCTTAAGGGCCTGTCCCACTTTCACGACCTAATTCACGACCTTTTTTACTTGTGGACATTTTTCATCATGCTAGAAAAACGTCCCGAGCTCCTTGATGCCACGTGTACCTACGACTAGCACCACGACCTACCTACGACCTCCTACGACCTCGTGACGGCCATGCTGTGAGTATGAGTCAAGGGCAAACTCGGCAGAGGTCGTGAAAGTGGGACAGGCCCTTTAGGTTGCTGCTCTCTATAAGGTCACTAACTTTATCTCATATCCTCATTCAGTCATACAGCTAGGAATCAGACCCTTCAGTGCAACGTTTCCACAGCAACCAACATGCTCCATCTTCGCTTGTCTCCCCTATCTATGTTTGGCGCATGTCCCTTTAAACTTATCCTATCCATGTACCTGTCTAGATGTCTTTTAAATGTTAAGATAGTAGCTGCCTCAACTACCTCGAATTGAAAATATCATATTCCGGCAGCCCGTTCCATACATCCACCACCCTCTGTGTGAAAATGTTGCCTCTCAGACTCCTATGAAATCATTCCCCTCTCACCATAAGTCATTCACTGAGTATAATGAATGATTATAAATATATGTACCCCTAAATCTTCCCTCATTTTTTTCCTTATTATTCTTCATTGTGAAATGTTCTTTTTATACCTGTTGACGATATCTCGACGCCACTGACGAGGACAGTGGTACCCCTCAATTTTCCCATCTTTTATCAAGTAACTAGAACTATCTTTGCAGTCACCTTAACAACAGTTTTTTTTTGTTTCATTCCCCTCACTTGCAGTTCTCCAGTTAACATGGTTTTGCCTTTCCCATTGACCTTTTAATAAGTCTCTCGTTTCTCTTCATTAGATTTCTTGATAGTTCTGTATATTCACTGATCCGTGACGTACACTTTATTCATTCAAATTCAAAGGCCGGAGGCAGGGAATACATAATGGACTAGTTCGCCCATCTGTTGCCTCAATTACTTTCAATAATTGCTTTGAGGACCCTCCCAGGTGTAATGGTCTGTTTGTTTATTCCTCTCTCATTCAAAAACTGCATGCGATACACCGCGCATTTTTGGCAAAGCTTTAGTTTAGTTTAGTTTAGAGAGACAGCGCGGAAACAGGCGGTCCGGCCCACCGAATCCGCGCCGACCAGCGATCACCCCGTACACTAGCCCGTATCCCACACACTAGGGACAATTTACAATTTTACCAAATCCAATTAACCTACAAACCTGCATGTCTTTGGAGTGTGGGAGGAAACCAGAGCACCCGGAGAAAACCCTCACAGGTTACAGGAGGAAAGTACAAACTCTGTACAGGCAACACCCGTAGTCACGATCAAACCCAGGTCTCTGGCGCTGTGAGGCAGCAACTCTACCCCAGCGCCACCATGCTGCCCAAAGCCTTGGGTATACTATGTCTCATTCCGGGTATGAATTGCACTGCATCCCACGAGACAGAGGTTCTCTTACAACATCAGAATCCCAAGATGAGCATACTATTAGGTCAAAGCATAGACACAAAGAACTGCAAGTGTTGGTTTACCCAAAGTGTTGGAGCAACTCCGTGGATCAGGCAGTTTCTTTGGAGAATGTGGAGGGGTGACGTTTTGTCCTTATCCTGCTCTGTATTCTGTTGGCAAACCCATCTAGAGTAAGGAATGTTTGTTAGTTAGTTTAGTTTATTGTCACGTGTACCGTGGTACAGTTGTATTTGCCATTTATGTAGCAATTATGTGGACATTGGTGCAGAACATCTGGCAAAACCTAGGGAAATCCTGGTCAGTGTATAAATTTGTAGCAGTGACTCTCCTGCGGTAGATTTGTTGTTTTACAACGCCAGAGACCTGGGTTCGATCCTGACTACGGATGGGTGCTGTCTGTACAGAGTTTGCACGTTCCCCTTGTGACACCGTGGGTTTTATCCAGGTCCTCTGCTTTCCTCCCATACTCCAAAGATGTGCAGGTTTGTAGGTTGATTGGTTCGTGTACAGGTTGATCGGTGGTTGGCGTGGACTAGTTGGGCCGAAGGGCCTGTTTCCATTCTGTATCACAAAGCTAAATTAAGTTCAAGTCCGAGAGAGTTTATTGTCACGTGGCCCAGATAGGACAATTAAATTGTTGATTTGCTTCAGCACAACAGAATATTGTAGACATAAATAAATACAGAACAGATCAGTGTGTCCATATACCATTGAATATATATATACACACATAAATAAGCATATAAAGTGCAATAGGCTATTAAAGTTCAGATTTTTGTTTGAGTTGAGTTTGATAGTCTGATGGCTGAGGGGAAGAAGCTGTTCCTGAACCTGGATGTTGCAGATTTCAGGCTCCTGTACCTTCTACCTGAAGGCAGCGGGGAGATGAGTGTGTGGCCAGGATGGTGTGGCTCCTTTTGGAGGCAGCGACTATGGTAGATCACCTCGATGGTAGGGAGGTCAGAGCCAATGATGGACTGGGCAGTGTTTACTACTTTTTGCAGTCTTTTCTGCTTCTGGGCGCACAAGTTGCCTAACCAAGCCACGATGCAACCGGTCAGCATGCTCTCTACTGTGCACCTGTAGAAGTTAGAGAGAGTCCTCCGTGACATACCGACTCTCCGTAATCTTCTCAGGAAGTAGAGGCGCCGATGTGCTTTCTTTACAATTGCATCAGTGTTCTGGGACCAGGAGGGATCTTTGGAAATATGCACGCCTAGGAATTTGAAGCTCTTGACCCTTTCCACCATCGACCCATTGATATAAATGGGAATGTGGGTCCCCATCCAACCCCTTCCAAAGTCCACAATCTGTTCCTTGGTTTTGCTGGTGTTGAGAGCCAGGTTATTGTGCTGGCACCATTTGGTCAGTCGGTCGATCTCACTTCTATACTCTGACTCATCCCCATCAGTGATACGTCCCACAACAGTGGTGTCGTCGGCGAACTTGAAGATGGAGTACGCACTATGACTGGCTACGCAGTCATGAGTATAGAGTGAGTACAGCCAGGGACTGAGCACGTAGCCTTGAGGTGCTCCCGTGCTGATTGTTATCCCACATATAATTGACAAAGTATTGCCAGTTACATGTGGGAACACAGACGCATTCTGATGCTAAAATCTGCACTCACGTGTACCACAATTTATGCATCATAATTGGCTGATCTGCAGATTCATAATGAATATTGTCTCAAATGTTTTAAATTAGCTTCTTGGCAGTCATCTTCAAGTCATAAATTTGGGAATATAATGCCAATATATGATCACAAACTATTATCCTTTAATCTTCAGATGGTCACTGCAAGTTTGAGCAGGCTAGAGCTTTATTCCTTAGAGCAGAGGAGGATGAGGGGTGACCTTATGGTGTCATGAGAGGAAAAGATCGGGTAAATGCACGGAGTATTTTTGCCGAGAGTAAGAGAATCTAGAACCAGAGGATATGGTTAAAGGGGGAAGGGGAAAGATTTAATAGAACCTGAGGGGTAAAGTTTTCACACATAGGGTGGTTGGTGTATGGAACAAGCTGCCAGAGAAGATAGTTGAGGCAGGTAATATCGTAAAGTTTAAGAAACATTTAGACAGGTACATGGAAAGGACAGGTCAAGAGGGATATGGACCAAGCACAGGCTGGTGGGACTAGTGTAGTATTTCCACACTGTAAAGGGCCTGTCCCACCAGCATGCGATTGCATGCGTCAAGCGCGACCAAACGAGGTTGCTTGAGGCGTACGACCACGCGGGGCCGGTCCCAATTCGAACCGCAGAGGCGTATGGAGTTGTGCGGGGCTGGACCCGACATCATACTCACCAATCAGCTGGGCAGGAGGCGGGCCGACTGAATTTGGATGTCGCACGGCGTCGGGCGGTGATGTCATCACGCAACGGCACGCCGGGTGGTGATGTCATCGCGCAACGCCATGCGCTAGGCGTACGCCGTCAAGACGCTGCGTACAACGTCGAGACGCTGCGTACGTCCTCAATGCGGCTGCGGGCGGAAGTTTTGGACAGTGTCAGTTTTTCGGAGCCCCGCGCGATGTCGGGACCAGCCCATACTCCATACACCTCCGCCGATCGAAGTGGGACCGGCCCCGTGAGGCCGTACGGCTCAAGCGACAACGTTAGGTCGCGCTAGCTGCATGCAGCCGCATGCTGGTGGGACAGGCCCTTAAGGCTCTTTGACAAGAACATTTGAGGTCTGCAAGATTCATGTGAATTTATTCAGTAAGTTTAACAAATTTGTTTCCTTTTGTTTTCCATATAGCAGCTCGTTTGCTATTCTTGAGTGTGTCAGTCCTTGTCCTTTGAAGCCCAAAGCAAGATGCTGTTTCCCTTTACTCTTTTCCCCCTGAAATCACATTGCGTATTCATTGAATTAATCAGGGATCTCTTAACATTGATGCACGTTCAATGATTCAGTTTTAGTCATAAAGTCAAAAATAGAAAATGATTAAATCGTTTTGTAACAAATAAATATTGCACTGTAAATAAATAAATGTATAATTAGCATTGTCAAGCACAAGGTCCGGTGAGAAATAGAGTTGAATTGTATGTGCCTTCTCCCCCCCCCCCCCCCAGAAATAAATTGAGCTGAATTGACATTTGTTTGCCCTTTTTTAGCTTTGGACATTACTTTAGAGATAAAGTGTGGAAACAGGCCCATCAGCCCACTGAGTGCCAGTGATCGCCCGTAGACTAGCTCTATCCCTCAGATTAGGGACAATTTTGAAGCCAGTTAACCTACAGTGCTTTATGTCTTTGAAATATGGGAGGAAACTGGAGTGCCCGGCAAAAACCCATGCAACAGCAGGGAGAACGTACAAACTCTGTACAGACAGCACCCGTGGTCAGCATCGAACCCAGGTCTCTGGCGATGAAAGGCAACAACTCTACTGTTGCGCCACCATGCCATCGTGTTGGCAGTCAGTTAATTGGTTTAGCTGTAAATTGTATTTCTCTTTGATACCAGGAGATCCGATGCAAAATTGGGTTCAGTGGTTCTTTTCTCTGCACTCGAATGTAGAGTCGTGATTTTTCAGATTGCTCACATAAAGAGGAGCATCTGGCAGAGGCCTTGCACACGGACGTCACACATCAACCTGATACTTCTCTATTATGGACTGTTGCATCTCTGTGCAAACTCTGTGGCGTTCACCATACCCCAAAAATGAACTGTGTGGTGGATTAACTTATTGGAGTTTTGCAGCAATTTAGCACTAGAGAGCACAGAATAGTCATTTAATTTATGCGTTTAAGGAAAAATTAAAACATGTAGTCATACAATGTGGAAGCAGGCCCATCTACCCAACGTGCCCACGCGGTCCAACATGCCCCATCTACCCTAGTCCCACCTGCCTGCATTTGCCCATATTTCTCTAAACCTATCCAATCCATGTACCTGTCCATTTAACCTTTGCTGCTGTAATTTTATGGAGTCATGGAGTCATACAGCAAGGAAATAAGAGCTTCTGCCCAACTTGTCCATGCTGACCAATATGCCCCATCTACACTAGTCCCGCACTTGGTCCATTTTAGTTTATTCTAGTTTCGATTTACAGCGTGCAAACAGGCCCTTCGGCCCACCGAGTCCGCACCGACGGCGATCCCCGCACGTTAGCACTATCCTACACACACTGGGGTCAATTTATACATGTGCCAAGCCAATTAACCTAGAAACCTGTACGTCTTTGGAGTGTGGGAGGAAACTGAAGATCTCGGAGGAAACCCACGCGGTCACGGGAAGAACGTACATACTCCGTACAGACAGCACCCATAGTTGGCATCGGGTCTCCGGTTCTGTAAGCGCTGTGAGGCAGCAACTCTAAAGCTGCTCCTCCGTGCTCCCCTCTAGACCTATCCTACCCACGTAATTGTCCAAATGTGTCTTAAATGTTGTGATAGTACCTGCCTCAACTACAGTTGAGGGGAGACTTGATAGAAGTATATTAAACTATGAGAGACATAGCTAGGGTAGACATCCAGGTGTGACAAGTGTGAAATGTCAGAGGAAGGAATATGGTTGATGCCAGGATGTTTAACAACATAGATGCACAGAGGATTATTTGGGTCCAGGTCAATTGCTCGCTAAAAGTGGCAACATCTGTAGATCGAGTAATGAAGAAGCTATATGTGTTGCTTGCCTTTGTTGGCGTGGGGATAGGGTGGCACAGTGGCGCAGCGGCAGAGTTGCTGCCTAACAGTGCCTGAGACCTGGATTCAATCCGGACTGCAGGCGCTGTCGGCCCGGAGTTTGCACCTTCTTCCTCTGACCGCATGGGTGCTCCGGTTTCCTCCCACACTCCAAAGACGTGCAGGTTTGCAGGTTAATTGGCTTTGGTAAAATTTATAAATTGTCCCATGTGTGTGAGATGGTGCTAGTGCATGGGGATTGCTGGTTGATGTGGACTCGGTGGGCCGAAGGGCCCATTTCCATGCTGTATCTCTAAACTAAACTAAACTAAGATTGGATACGAGTCAGGAAGTCATGATGCAGCATCATGAGACTTTGGTTAGGCCACATTTGGAGTATTATACGCAGTACTGTTCACCCCAATACAGGCAAGATTGCTTTCTCAGGAACGCCAGAGATTAAGGGGAGATCTGGGAGAAGTATATAAAATAGATAACGGAGACAGTCAAATTTTTTACCTGATTGGGAAACGTCAAACACTAGCGGGCATAGCTTTAAGGGCAGAGGGTGAAGGTTTAAAGGAGATGCGCAGGGGATTTTTACACTGAGAGTGGTTGGTGCCTGCTCATTGCCTGGGATGGTGGGGGAAACAAATATGATAATGCCAGTGTGTGCTGGGGGCGTCCAGAACCAGGGGGCACAGTTTAAGAATAAGGGGTACGCCATTTAGAGCGGAGATGAGGAAAAACTTTTTCACACACAGAGTTGTGAGTCTGTGGAATTGTCTGCCTCAGAGGGCGGTGGAGGTTGGTTCTCTGGATACTTTGAAGAGAGAGCTAGATAGGGCTCTTAAAGATAGCGGAGTCAAGGGATATGGGGAGAAGGCAGGAACGGGATACTGATCGTGGATGATGAGCCATGATCACATTGAATGACGGTGCTGGCTCGAAGAGCCGAATGGCCTACTCCTGCACCTATTGTCTATTGTCTGTAATGATAACCAACAATAATGACTGACAAAATGTAATTCCTGCAGATAATGTAAGAAATAATTGGCAATAGAACTTCTATTCTAGTTATGCATGTATTTTATGTAAAATAAACCAGTTTCTTTGATGCTGTTCCTCATTGTGCGAGAGATTTGAGTCTTTTTAAATGTGGAACAGGACGAGTTGATTGATACTTAAACGTGTAGACTCCAAGTTAGTTCTCCAGAGTGCTCTCTCCGACACTGTTTGAGTTTAGTTCGTTGTCAAGTGAATTGAGGTACAGTGAAAAGCTTTTGTTGCATGCTAAACAGACAGTGAACAGGCAATACATGATTACAATTGAACCATCCACAATGTGCAGATACATGACAAAGGGAATAACATGAATAATATTTTGTGCAAGATAAAACCAGTAAAGTCTAATCATAGATAGTCTGAGGGTCTCCAATGAAGTAGATCGTAGCTGAGGGCTGCTCTCTAGTTGTTGGTAGTTTGATACTCATGGAGGTGACTAATGAGATTGGAGGCTGAGATTGTTTTAATAAAGGATAAGGATAAGGGGGAATTCCTTTGGGACTGAGATGAGGAAAACATTCTTTACACAGAGAGTGGTGAGTCTCTGAAATTCTCTGCCACAGAAGGTCGTTGAGGCCAGTTCATTGGCTATATTCAAGAGGGAGTTGGATGTGGCCCTTGTGGCTAAAGGGATCAGGGGGTATGGAGAGAAGGCAGGTACGGGATACTGAGTTGGATGGTCAGCCATGATCATATTGAATGGCGGTGCAGGCTCGAAGGGCCGATTGGCCTACTCCTGCACCTCTTTTCTATGTTTCTATAATAAATATGCTTTTTAAAAATCTTGATAGGTTTAAATCAGTGCCATAAGGAAAAACATATATGGCCGTGATTAGTAATCATTTGTTGAAAGTTTAATGTGCAACCCAACTTAACCAATGATGCATCTCAAGAGTATTTGATTAAGTACCAATATAAGCCATTAGAACCTGGATAGATTGCCGGTGATAGCATGTTGTAATTTAGCCTGTTGCCTTGAAGCTTTTTCATTCAGAAGGCATTGGTGAAAGTGAAGAGACGGGCAATAAAAATGCGTGCGGGATACGGAAGTGAATCAGCCAAAATTATTCGCAGTCATTCAAGGGGGGAGAAAAAAAGATCTGGGAGAGAAATAATTAACAGTACCTTCCTGAGTGTGAAATATGAGCAGAAAGTCAGCCGTGAATCACTGTGTTGCATTTTCACCTTTGAATCAGGTGATCAACACCCATTTAAGAAACAGAGCTTTCAATCCCAGTGGCGTGACCAGTATTTATCTCTCCACCAACATCACTAAAACAGATTATCAATTTATTTTGTGTCAGAGCTTGCGGGACATAAATTTCCCTCCACGTTTCCATCAGCAAGATACTGCCTGCACTTCCAATATGTTTAATTTGCTGTCCACGGCGAAGATAAAAAGCACCTTTCAATGGAGCTGGAGAAAAATGCATTACAATTTGGTGTCCTCAGGTATGATTAATTGTAAGATAGAAGCTGCAGAAACAAGGAACTGCAGATGCTGGGCTACAAGCAAATGACTTAAAGCACTGGAGTGACTCATCGGGTCAGGCAGCGTCTCTGGAGAGCATCCCAGTGCACCTTGACCTACGAGATCTCTCTGTTGCCAAACATTTTAACTCCCCTTCCCATTGCCACACTGACCTTTCTGTCCTGGGCCTCCTCCACTGTCAGAGTGAGGACACACAATATATTGGAGGAAAAGCACCTCATTTTTCTGCTTCAGCAGCTTACAGCCCAGCGGTATAAATATTGATTTTTCAGACGCAATAGGTGACATTTCGGGTTGGGACATTTTCTTCAGAAGGCCCCCGTTCCAAAAAGTCACCTATCCAAGTTCTCCAGAGACGCTGCCTGACCTGCTGAGTTACTCAATCCTTTTTAATATAAGAAAGGCACGATGGCACAGCTGTAGAGTTGCTGCCTAAAGGGCCTGTCCCACTTTTTCGACAACAGCCGGCAACAGTCACCTTCGTGGCGTGGCGCTGAGAAACCGGCCCCCTACGACAATGTCTCCGACAGGCTGCCACCAAGTCGACGTCAAGCTACGATAAGCTACGTCAACCGGCGTCCCAATTCATCGCGACGCGCGACGTCAACCCACGACAACGCCCATGACAGCCTACGACAACCGAAGTCACCCTACGTCAGCCTGCGACAAGCTTCGACCCTGACGGTGTGAACTGAAGACAGGTGGAGCAGTGCACTCTTTTTAAAATGACGTAACGTGACTATTCGTGACGCCGATACTGTCGCCGGTTGACGTAGGCCGCCGCCACTTGAATTCACCAAAGTCAGCACCCGGCGACAGCCAACGTCAGCCTACGACAACCTGGCGACAGCACCTACGCCAGGAGAAGTCACGCAACGTCAAGCTAACTGTCGAACATTTCAAAACCCTTCTTCAGATTGAACGATAAAGGTGTACAAGGGGGTAACTGGAGGTGAGAAAAAGCAAGAACAAATCGGGGCCGGCAACAGATGACCTCAGGAAGGGTGGAGCCCACAATGGCCCAATGTTGGCTGGGGGAGATGTGATAACAAGAGGGATGCAAGGATGTGAGCAAGTGAAACTGTGCGACATGCCGCACAGAAATGGTCATTTGCCCCATTTGTACAATCAAGATTCCCCATCTAAGCGAGTCCCACCTGCCCGTGTTTGGCCCATTTATCTCTGAACTTCTCTGATCAATGTACCTGTCCAAGTGTCTTTGAAAAGGTGTTATCATATCTGCCTCAACTTGATTCATTCCATACATCCACCACCCTCTGAGTGAAAAAGTTGCCCCTCAGGTTCCTATTAAATTTTGACCTTGTTACCTTCACCAATGTCCTCTAGTTTTTGATTTCGCCCTCCCAGGGTAAAAGGCTCTGTGCATTCATCCTATCTATTGCCCTCATGGTTTTTATACACTTAAGGTCATACCTTAGCCCCCTGTGCTCCAAAGGAATAAAATCCTAGTCAACCCTATCTCTCCCAATTGTTCAGACCCTTTAGTCCTGGCAACATCATCATAAATCTTCGTTGCACCCTTTCCTGTTTAATAACATGCTCCCGACAGCTGGGTGACCAAAACTGAGCACAATATTCCAAATGTGGCCTCTTTAATATTTTATAAAACTATAACTAATGTCCCAACTTCCATGTAGAAACAAAAAGCTACCAATACTGGTTTATATCATAGATAGACACAAACTGCTGGAGTAACTCAGCTGGTCAAGTCAAGTCACATTTATTTATATAGCACATTTAAAAAACAACTCTCGTTGACCAAAGTACTTTACATTTGTTATAAGAGTAGTATACACAAGCAGGCTACATACATATATACAAATAGCCCTCGCTCAGAGGACGTCAGGAAAGGCTTGGGAGAACAGATATGTTTTTAGACTAGACTTGAAGGAGTCGATGGAGGGGGCAGTTCTAATGGGGAGGGGGATGCTGTTCCACAGTCTGGGAGCTGCGACCGCAAAGCCCCTGAGCTTATGCCTAGACTGCGGGACATTCAGCAAACCCAAGTCGGCCGATCTGAGCGACCTGGAGATGGTGTGGTGGGTGAGAAGACTTTTAATGTAGGTGGGTGCAAGCCCATTGAGGGCTTTGTAGACAAAGAGGAGGGCCTTGAAATTTATTTGGAACCGCACAGGGAGCCAGTGGAGAGAGGCCAGGATCGGGGTGATGTGGTCCCTTTTTCGGGTGCCCGTCAGGAGTCTCGCTGCGGTGTTTTGGACCAGTTGCAGGCGGGACAGGGAAGATTGGCTGATGCCAGTGTAAAGGGAGTTGCAGTAATCTAGGCGGGAGGAGATAAATGTATGGATGATCTTTTAGAGGTCATCAAACTGGAGGAATTGTTTTATTTTAGCTATCATCCGAAGCTGGAAGAAGCTAGCTTTTACCACGGCATTGATTTGTTTGTCAAACTTCAGTGCTGAGTCAAATATCACGCCAAGATTTTTGACGTGAGGTTTGAGTAGTGGGGTAAGGCTTCCAAGGCTGCCTGTTATCATTTTGATTGAGTCTGATGGGCCGAGAAGGATGACCTCAGACATACTCTCGCAGTGACTCCAACTCTCCCGCTTTCGGCGGGAGATCGCCCGCTGAAAGGGCATTTTCGCAAAATCTCCCGCTCTCCCGCTTGAGATATAATTTCTCCCGCCCGGGGGGGAGTGTTTTGGAGTCACTGCTCTCGTTTAGTTGGAGGAGGTTCTGGGCCATCCAGCACTTTATATCCTCGAGGCAGCGGGTAAGGTTAAGCAGATTTGATTGTCTTTTGGGCTTCAGGGAGAGGTACAGTTGTGTATCGTCTGCGTAGCAATGGAAGGAAATGCCGTGCCTTTCAATGACTTGGCCTAAGGAGAGCATGTACAGAGAGAAGAGAATGGGGCCAAGGATGGAACCTTGTGGAACCCTGCAGCAGAGGCTTATTGGGGAGGAGAAAGAGTTGCCAATGTTAGTCGAGAAACTCCTACCTTTGAGGTAGGAGATGAACCAGCTCAGAGCAGTGCCATCAATACCAACCCCGTACCGGAGACGGTCAAGCAGCATCTCTGGAAAAAAAGAATGGGTGACGTATTGGGTCAGGACCATTCTTCCAACTCGATACTCAATATATGTTGGAAGGAACTGCAGATGCTGGTTTACACTGGTCTTCCTAATTAAAATTTACTTTGCATGCTTTGCTGTCACCTTCCCCTAGCTAACAATGTTATCCTATTCAACCTTTTCCTTGACTTTATCCCCTTTGATGTCTCGTTTTCATATCTCGGTCTCTCCATGACTCTCAGTCTGAAGAAGTGTCTCGACCCTAAACATCACCCATTACTTCTATCCAGAGATGTTGCCTGTCCCGCTGAGTTACTCCAGCATTCTAGTGTCTATCTTTTATACTCAATACCCTGACTGATGAAAGTTAATGTACCAAAAGCCTCAGTAGAATTTTGCAGAAAGAGTCGTGCAAAGTAAGAAATATTTCAGAATTATAATGCTCAATAGTAAATATCTGAAAATAAATTTATTGATGATGCGTTCTGGACTATAATAGCCATTAGTTCCAATTAATTTTGCCTCAGGGTCCTTTTCAAGTGTTGTGCATTTCCAAGCAGTTGAACACTTTGCTTTCTCTTTTTGCCCAGCGGCAGAAATTGTGCTGTCAGCAAACCTTGTACTCTTGAGGCAAGGGCAGGAGGATGGCTAAATGATTAATGGCCCAGGCTACCAATTATGTCAATTTCTTGCTATGACAGTGTAAGCAAGTGTCCCCTTATGTAGCCCTGGCTGTCTTTCCACAGACTGCAGGATGTGGCCGTTTAACTGACGTTGAGGTGGTAATTGAGGAGTTGACAGACCTCATAAACACTCTTCAGCCTCAACTGCTGCAACCCATTTCTGATATTCACGCTGCCTCAGCAAGACCAGCAACATAATCAAGGACCAGTTTCACCCCGGTCACTCTGTCTTCTTCCCTCTCCCATCAGGCAAGAGGAACAAAAATGTGAAAAAACACACCTCCAGATTCAGGGACGGTTTCTACCCAGCTGTTATCAGGCAACTAAACCATCCTCTCACCAATGAGAGAGCAGTACTGATCTATCATCTACTTCATTGGAGACACTCGATCTATGTTCATAAGTCATAGGAGCAGAATTATGTTGTTTGCCCCATCAAGTCATGGCTGATCTACATTTCCCTCTCAACCCCATTTCCCTACCCTCACCCCATAACCTTTGACATCCTTAATAACCAAGAACTTGTCAATCGCCATTTGAAAAATACCCATTGACTTGGCCTCCACAGCCGTCTGTGACAATGAATCGCAGATTCACCAACCACTGACTAAACAAATTCTCAGTCTGAGAAAGGGTCTCGACCCGAAACGTCGCCTATTCCTTCGTTCCATAGACGCTGCCTCACCCGTTGAGTTTCTCCAGCATTTTTGTCTAACTTCTATTTTTCCAGCATATGCAGTTCTTTCTTAAACAAATTCCTCCTCATCTTTCTGAAGGTTTGTCCTTTTATTCTGAGGCTGTGCCTCTGGTTCTAGACTCTCCCACTAGTTGAAACATCCTCTCCACATCCACTTTATCCAGGCCTTTCACTATTCAGTAAGCTTCAATGAGGTCCCCACCTCATCCTTCTAAACTCCAGTGAGTAGAGGCCCAGTTTGCATTAAATGCTTTAATTAGACTTTGCTGGACTACCCAAAATGTTCTCCCCTTTATCCTGTACCTGAACGCTGTGGACCGCTTAATTGTAATGATGTCTAGTCTGTTCACTGCCTGAATAGCGCGCGACAAAAAGCTTTTCCCTGTACCGCAGTACACGTGACAATAAACTAAACCCACCTAAGACATCTTTCTGCAGGTTGTATGTGTGCACAGTTTCAGGACATCTGGCAATGAGTTTTCATCCCTATGGCTGTGTAGCCTCCATTATAGTTTCACCAGGCTGAGTTTCCCACTGGTTAAAGAGACAAAGTGCTGAAGTAACTCAGAGGGTCAGGCAACATCTCTGAAGAACACGGACAGGAGATGTTTCTCGTCAAAACCCTTCTTCAGACTGAGTCTGCAGCCTCAATCTGAAGGGTTCAGACCCAAAACGTCATCTATTTGTTTTCTCCAGAGATGCTACCTGACCTACTGAGTTACTCCAGCACTTTGTGTCTCCCTAATGCCCCTGTCCCACTTAGGAAACCTGAACGGATACCTCTGGAGACTTTGCGCCCCACCCAAGGTTTCCGTGCGGTTCCCGGAGGTTTTTGTCAGTCTCGCTAATGGTCGAAAGTGGTTTCCGTTTTAAAAATCGGTAATTTTTTAGTCGAAGCCGGTTGTGAAACTAGTTGAAGGTGGTTGCCGGAGGACAAAAACCTCCGGGAACCGCACGGAAACCTTGGGTGGGGCGCAAAGTCTCCAGAGGTTTCCTAAGTGGGACAGGGGCATAACTCATTCTCCCTATATTCCTTCCTGCTCTTCCAAGCTTCACTCTTGTGAAGCAGTCTCCCTCCTCAAAAGACCTTACAACATCGAACTACAGCACAGGAACGGGCCCTTTATGCCAAACATGATGCCAAGTTAAACTGATCTAATTGGCCTGCAAATGAACCATGTCTCTATTCTTTGTATTTCCATGTGTCTATCCAAAAGCCTTTTAATCACCACTATTTTGTCTGCCTCCACCACCACCCATGACAATACATTCCAGGCCCCCACCACAATGTGTAAAAAAATACTTGCCTCCCTCTCTCACGTATAGCTATGTCCTCTAGCGTTGGATATTTCCACCCTTGGGAAATATCCGACTGTCTACCCTATCTATGCTTCTCAGCCTATCAAATATCATAAGTCCAACTTGATACGTAGTCCTGTAATGTTTCATAAACTGTAGGCTATTTGAGAAACCCGATGTTCTGGGTTTCCAATTCCCATTATGACTCCAATCCTTTCAGGATTCGCCTTTCAGGATGGTTAGTTTAGTTTATTGTCACACATACCGAGGTACAGTGAAAAGGTTTTGTTGCGTGCTAACCAGTCGGTGGGAAAGGCAATACATGATTACAATCAAGCCATCCACAGTGGATACATGACAAAGGGAATAACATGAATAATGTTTTGGTGCAAGATAAAGTCCAGTAAAGTTGGATCAAAGGTAGTCTGAGAGTCTCCAATGAGGGAGATAGTAGCTCCAGACTGCTCTCTTGTTGGTGAAAGGATGGTTCAGTTGCCAGATAACAGCTTGGGGGGGAACTGTCCCTGAATCTGGAGGTGTGTGTTTTCACACCTCTGTACCTCTTGCCTGATGGGAGACGGGAGAAGAGGGAGTGACCGGGGTGGCACTTGATTAAGCTGGTGGACTTGCCGAGGCAGGGGAAAGTGTAGATGAAGTCAATGGAAGGGAGGTTGG
Source organism: Okamejei kenojei (assembly GCA_035221665.1). NCBI lineage: Eukaryota > Metazoa > Chordata > Chondrichthyes > Rajiformes > Rajidae > Okamejei > Okamejei kenojei. Next base: position 110,702,344 of record CM069135.1, on the reverse strand, counting down.
TTTGTGTGATCATCTGGGATGCGTCCCCAATTCTCTGCAATATCTTGTGGTCTTGGGATGGAGCTGTTCCCAAACTGTGGTGCATCCCAATAAAATGCTTTGTACGGTACATCCATAAAAGGTGGAGAGAGGTGTTGGGAACGTGTCTGATATTAGCCTGATAATATTGGTCCATAATTCAAAACCCTTCCTCCAAAAATTGTGAAATTGAAGTTGGTCGCAAGACAGTTTCAAAGCATCATAAAACACTAGATGATTCTTCTGGTGTGAATAAACCTTGGCAAAACTTTGTGTATTTGCCTGGCCTACAGTTCCAAGCCCATCCGCAAGGGTAGAAGACAAAGCGCTGGAGTAATTCAACTGGGAGGGAACGGGCAAGCAACATTTTAGATCGGGACCCTTCAGACTGATTGGAATAGGTGAGAGGAAGTGGTAAAAGAATGGTGGCGGAAGGATAAAGTCGGAAAAGTGATAGGCGGAAAAGTGATGAGTACAGCAACTTGGGTGGGGGAGGGATGGAGAGAGAGGGGATGCAAGGGTTAAGTCAATATTCATACCCCTGGGTTGCAAGGTGAGGGATACAGGTGATCCTATAATACGGATACAGGTGAGGGCGGCGGGGGGTTCATTGGCAGATGAGTGAAGTAAATGACAACGGCTGGAGCTGAAAATTGGTGATGGTGGAGGAAGATACGATTGTCTGATTTAAGAGGATGGAAGTGGATCATGTGCAGGCAGAGGAGTTTGGTTCAAATTGGCATCAAATATTGTTCAGCACAGATATTGTGGGCTGAAAGTGACTAAGTAAGTGAAATCGCATAACACAACTCCATTTGGTGACCAAATATCAATCTTCTTGATCCCCGAAGATGTAACATATTTTAGCTACACGCGGATGTGAGACTATTACGGTCACGTATAGAGAGAGAGTTAGAGTCGGGTAGATACTGTAGGTAGGTAGTGTGGATTAATAGATGAAATTATATTGTTAGTTACCTGGAGTTAGATAGATTTAGATAGTTTGATAGATAGTCGGACAGATAGATACTGAGAGACAAAAATATATAGATAGTTAGGTAGACAGATAGATAGAGATAGATCCATCTAATTGAGGTTTTCTAGTATCTGCCTTGGTAGAACAATGCCTTACACAAGCCGCAGATTTACTTTTGACTGACTTAATTATAAGTGGTTTGTTCCATCCATTATCCCGCCATTCATGACAGGTTGAGAGAGCATTGGAGAAATATTAAATTTGGGTGCTCGTGACGTCTTTACTTTGCCGTTCCCCTGGCCTCCCGCCCAACTCTCCCTGAAGTTGCAGCACGCGATTAGGATAAACTCTGCGGGACACCAGGACCTGTTCATGTTGTACCACGTTGCCTCATTTGAGCTCAAATGGCACTGTCTCAAAGCCTGCTCAATATCTATCCTATTACTCTTTGATTTGTTCAGGAACCGCAGTAAATCCACACGGAGGTATAAATACAAATCTAATCTGCCTTTACAACATCTCGATTACAAATTTGTTTCCATGGCAGTGTTTGCCCCATTAAAGCGAATTTAGTGCAGAGACGAGGCTACATTTAAACATTTATAAACTCAGTCTTCCTGGTTTGATTAGCATGTTAAATCAACTACGGGATCTAGAATTCAAAGCTGCCATCTGTCAGCTATTTGGAGGATTTGATACAAAGAGAGAGAGAGTGTGTCTGTGTCTGTGTGTGTGTGTGTGTACGTGTGTTTGTGTGTGTGCGTGCGTGTGTGCATGTATGTGCGTGTGCGTGCATGTGGTTTAGGTTTATTATTGTCACACATCTCACTACACTACGACAGTGGTGTAGTGAGAAACTTGGTTTTGTTTGCAATCCAATCAAATGCGGGCGCAGCGGCAGATTTGACACATCACAGCGCCAGGAACCCAGGTTCGATCCTGGCTACGGGTGCCGTCTGTACGGAGCTTGTACTTTCCCCCTGCGGCCGCCTGGGTTTTTTCCGGGCACTCCGGTTTCCTTCCACAATCCAAAGATGTGCTGGTTTGTAGGTTAATTGGCTTCAGTAAACTGTCCCTATGTGTGTAGGACCGAGCTAGTGGATGGGTGATCGCTGGTTGGCACGGACTAGGTGGGCTGAAGGGTCTATTTCCATGCTCTGTCTCTAAACTAAATGAAGTAAATAATGATAATACCACTAGCTCTGTGATGATCTATCTTAACTCACGTAAGTTAATCAGCTGAATCGGGACAATTTAAAGTATTTTTCAGTAATTATGTGTAATGTGTCAGCAACATTTGTTTAGCCATTTGGTATTGTTGTTACATCAGTAAAATGAGCAGAAATGACGGCCATTTTTACATAGCTGTGAAAGGATCTGTATTTATGTGGTGGCGGTACTCTCTTCAACTAGTACAGTCCGTATTTGTTCATGTATGATCACAGCATATACACTGTTTCTGCCTCTGCTTTCTTCACACGAAGTGCCAAATGTCAGTTTGCTTCCCGCTGACAGCATTTTAGTAGCGTGTCTGCTTGAGCTTTTAGAGAATATATACCTTTTGTAGTCTGATAAATTTCAAGGCTGGTTAGCATGCTGGGTTTCTGCATTTATGTTGTAATGGTCTTGCACCGCTGCTGACAACCCACATCAGTCATGTTGTGGTGTCAAAAGAGCAGTTTACACTGCAGTCTGCAGACATGAGCACACAATCTGGGCTGCCATCTTCAATGGTTTCTTTATTGTCACGTGTGTGTGCCAAGGTACAGTGAAATACCTTTCTTGCATTCAGCTCAGCAAAGCTATCCCCATACATAAGTGCAATCTCCCCCCCCCCCCCCCCCCCCCCCCAGCCCCCCCCCAGTCAGTAATGTACTGAGTCGCAAGAGTCGCCATTCTGGCACCATTTTACAGTGCGAGCTGCAGCCGGCCACAAAGGCCCGTTGCAGCCATCGCCTCCATTCCGGTTGTGTGTGTGTGTGTGTGTGTCATCCCTCTCCATGCCTGACCCCGGGGGGTGCCTCCTGCAGCCGATCTCGACAGTGCGGAAGGTAAGATACCCCCAGTTCTTCTCTTTGCCCAGCGTACACCACCGGTACCATCTCCTCCATCCCCCTGGTTGGACTTCGTTTGATTCAGCTTCTCTAAACAACTGCTAGGACAGAGGCGCAGTGGCTTTGCTCTAACGAGGAGATCGAGCGGCACATCCAGACCACCTACAATGACCCGTCGGGCAGCAGGAGCTGGGCCAGTGCAACATCCTGATAAAACCACCTCCACCCATCAAGGAGAGAGAGCCACTCCTGAAAGAGGTCCAGGACGTTGTGAAGAGAGCAGGATCTATCTCAGCACCGGGCCCAAGCAGAGTGCCCTACAGGGTCTACAAGAACTGCCACTTGTTACTGTGGAAGATCCTGAAAGTCATCTGGAGGAGAGGGAAAGTGGAGCAGCAGTGATGATTCGCTGAAGGAGTTGGATCCCAAAGGAAGAAGATTCCAAGAAAATCGATCAGTTCAGGATCATCTCCTTGCTAAGCGTTGAAGGCAAGATCTTCTTCAGCCTTGTAGCGAGGCGGGTAACCAAACCTCCTCCCCACCAATGGCTACACCGGCAGCTCAGTGCAAAAGGGAGGCTTATCTGGAGTGCCGGGGTGTCCAGAGCACAATGGAGTGGTGACCCAGCTCATCAGAGAAGCCGGGGAGAACGAGGGAGACCTGACAGTGCTCTGGCTTGACCTGGCCAACGCCTACGGCTCCATCCAGCGCAAGCTGATCCAGACAGTCATGGCCAAGCATCATGTGCCGGGCCAAGTGGCAGATCTCATCCTGGACTATTACAACCAGTAACATCAGAGTGGCACAGACTGGAGATTGGGATCATCACAGGCTGTACCATCTCTGTGATCCTTTTTGCCTTGGCGATGAGCAAGATGGTCAAGTCTGCTGAGCCAGAGTGCCGGGGCCCTCGGACCAAGTCAGGAATGCGCCAACCACCAATCAGAGCCTTCACGGACGACCTGACTGTCACCACTGAGTCAGTGCCAGGAGGCAGGTGGATCCTGCGGGGGTTGAAGAAACTGATTGGATGGACAGGGATGAGGTTTAAGCCAGGAAAATCAAGGTGACTGGTGCTGAAGAAGGGCAAAGTCATGGACAGGTTCCGCCTCAGCATTGAAGGGACACCAATCCCAACTGTCTCCGAAAGGCCAGTGAAGAGTCTTGGCAAGGTGTTTAACAGCAGCCTGAAGGATACAGCATCTGTCCAGGCAACCTGCCAGGAGCTGGAGAGCTGGTTGAGAGCAATGGACTCGTCGGGGCTTCCCGGCAAGTTCAAGGCATGGATTTACCAGCATGGTATCCTGCCAAGGATACTCTGGTCACTGCTTGTCTACAAAGTCCCAATATCCATCATAGAGAGATTGGAGAGGAAAGTCAGCAGCTTTCTCAAGAGGTGGCTGGGACTGCCCAGGAGCCTTAGCAGCATCGCCCTTTACGGAAATAACACCAAGCTCCAGCTGCCCCTGAAGTCCCTGGAAGAGGAGTTTAAGGTGACCCGGGCCAGAGAGGTGATGCTGTACAGGGACTCCAGCGACCCCAAGGTGGCTCAGGCAGGGGTGGAGGTGAAAACTGGGAGGAAGTGGAGAGCCGGCGAAGCCGTGCTGCAAGCGGAGTCTCGGATACGCCACAGAATCCTGGTGGGAGCAGTGACTCGGGGAAGAGCTGGCCTGGGAATCTTCCCAACTCCCCAGTTTGACAAGGCCAAGGGGAAGGAGAGGCGCAGGCTGGTCCAGGAGGAAGTGAGGGCAGTGGTGTAGGAGGAGAGGTCTACCAGAGCGGTTGGCTTGAGGCAGCAGGGGGCCTGGACAAGGTGGGAGCAGGCCATGGACCGAAAAAACATGTGGACTGAGCTCTGGCAGGCTGAACCACAGTGCATCAAGTTCCTGGTCCAGGCAGTGTGCGATGTCCTGCCCAGCCCATCAAACCTCTTCATCTGGGGCAAAGCGGAATTGGAACACATCCGGAGCTGCTGCCCAAAGGCGCTTGGGCAGGGCCGGTACCCCTGGCATCACGACCAGGTTCTTAAACCCATTGCAGAAGCCATCAGCATGGGAATCAGCAGTTACAGACGAGCACGGCCCACCATCCAGATGATCACCTTCGTGACGGTCGGAGTGCAGCTGACAAAAAACAACAGCAGCCAGGAATCTGTCAGGAATCCTGGCAACTGCGCAGGACTGGCAGCTCTCTGTAGACCTGGTGAAACAGCTGAAGTTCCCACAGCACATTGCCACGACCACCCTGAGGCCAGACATCCTCCTGGTCTTAGAGGCAACCAAAAACATCGTCTTGTTGGAACTGACATTGCTGTGGGAGGACCGTCTGGAGAAGGCCCACGAGAGGAAGAAGACCAAGTCATAGACTGCCGGAAGGCCCGGTGTATGCCCATCGAGGTTGACTTCACAGGTTTTGCAGGGCAATCGTTCTACAAAGAGCCATCAAGAACACCACAGAGGCAGTGGAGAAGGCCTAGAGATGGCTCTGGATCAGGAGAGAAGGTCCATGGGGAGGAGCGAATGCCACCTGAACACAAGTCGTGGTCTGATCAACCACGGTTGGGTCGCCTGGGTGAGGGTGTCTGATGTTGAAAGACCGGAAACACCCATTGACCCCAGGTTACTTCATTGATGATGTGTTCAGGAGCATCAAGAGATGTATTTTCTCAATCAGTCATGAGATGACTCCACACTGTCAGATGGCCCAGCTCCCAAACTGTGATGTTAAACCAAGATCTTTTCAATCCTGACATTGACGACTGCATCGGTGCTACCTCCTGCACCCCTACAGAACACACTGACTTCATTAACTTTACTACTAATTTCCATCCTCCACTCAAATTAACTTGGACCATTTCTGACATATCCCAACTGCGTCTTGATCTCACAATCTCCATCACAGGAGACAGACTATCGACTGTCATCTATTATAAAACCACCGACTCCCACAGCTATCTAGACTACACTTCATCCTACCCTGCTTTATCCCCTACACCGAAGATGAGGTAAGAAGAGTCTCGGCCCGAAACGTCAGCAAATCCTTTTCTCCAGAGATGCTGCCTGTTCCGCTGAGTTACTCCAACATTTTGTGTCTATCTTCGGTTTAAACTAGCACCTGCAATTCCTTCCTACAACATCTTTTCAATTCACGCAGATGGGGACAAGAGATCCCATGGCATTTTATAACACGACGGGTGGACATGGGACATTCCACTGAAGAAGGGTCCGAAGAAGGCTTCAGACCTAAACCATCACCTATTCCTTTCCACCAGAGACACTGCCTGACCTGCTGACTTACTCCAGCATTTTGTGTCTATCTTCGGTCTAAACCAACATCTGCTGTTACTTCCCACATGGATGTTCCACTGTAATATTTTGAGGAAAATCAGACACTGTCCTCAAAAGGGTGACATGGTGGTGCAGTGGTAGAGTTGCTGCCTCACAGCGCCAGAGACCCGGGTTTGATCCTGACTATGGTTGCTGTCTGTATGGAGTTTGTACGTTCACCCTGTGACCGTGGGGGTTTTCTCCGGGTGCTCCGGTTTCCTCCCACACTCCAAAGACGTACAGGTTTGTAGGTTAATTGGCTTCTGTAAATTGTGCCTGGTGTGTAGGAAAGAACTGGTGTGCAGGTGATCACATGGTCGCCGTGGACCCAATGGACCGAAAGGCCTGTTTCCACACTGTATCTCTTAGCTAAATAGAAACTAGAGTCCAAAACAGGCGATTTTACTTTATCTGAAATTAATTGCTGAGCATGATGTCTTACATTGTGATTGTGACCACACTTAACATTCTGAGATAATGAGATGGTCTGAGCTTCTGGTTTAATGAAAGTTGTTTTTAAAGTGTGCTTACACTGGGATCTGTCACGGTAGATGGACCCCATTGAAAGATGCTTGGAAATGTTGCCAACTGATGGCCTTCAAGGATTGGATGAGTCCAGCATCCAAATAAGTACTGTGCCTCCCAGAGCAGTACATCTACAGATCGGCAAAATGTTTTTGAGCACTTGGTAACATCAGCGACATTTTCAGAGTCAACCCAAAAGAACACAGTGGGCAGTTGGTAGAGCTGCAAGTCACTGAGACCCAGGTTTGATCCTGACCTGTGTGGAGTTTGTACATTCTACCTGTAATTACGTGGGTGTCTTCCGGGCACCCCGGTTTCCTCCCACATCCCATTGGATTTGTAGGTTAGACAGACACAAAATGCTGGAGTAACTCAGCGGGTCAGGCAGCATCCCTGGAGAAAAGGAATAGGTGACGTTTTGGTCAAGATCCATCTTCACCCATCTTCTTGTGTGTACATACCTTGTGTGTAAAGATTCATACCTCCAGTTACCCTCTCCTCTGAATCTCAGTCCGAAGAAGGGACTCGACCCAAAAAGTCACCTATTCCTTTTCTCCCGCTGAGTTACTCCGGCATTTGGTGTCTTATCTTTGGTGTAAACCAGCGTCTGCAGTTCCTTCCTGCACCCTTTGCCATCCAGTTCCCTTACCTATTCAATTCTCTTTTCTATTCAGTTCCCTTTCTCATCCAGTTAGCTTTCCTATCCATGTGTGGGAAGGAACTGCAGGTGCTGGTTTACACCAAAGATAGACACAAAAAGCTGGTGTAACTCAGTGGGTCAGGCAGCATCTCTGGAGAAAAGGAATGGATGACATTTCGGATCAAGGCCCTTCATTCATTAACACTAATCTTAATTGGTCATGACTGGTAAAAGACAGTTTCTTGGTTGCATACTTTGCTGAGGTTTACTGAATCATTTTCAAAAATCTAAGTCAATTTAGATCACCAGTAAATAGAGTGAATAAATCCATAGTCACATCGTACCAAATGTAAACCTTATGACATTGTACCATATTTAAGCCTCATTATTTGTATTTTTGCCTTGCTAATATTATAGAGCACTATTTACTTTAGACTTTAGAGTGCATGGAAAAAGACCCTTCGGCCCACTGAGTCCGTGCCGACCAGCGGTCGCCCCATACACTAGCACTATCCTACACACTCGGGACAATTTACAATTTACTGAAGCCAATTAACCTACAAATGTGAAAGTCTTTGGGATGTGGGAGGAAACCAGAGCACCTGGAGAAAACACACAGGTCTCGAGGAGAATGTACAAACTGTACAGACAGCAGCCATGGTCAAGATTGAACTCTGGCACTGTCAGGTAGCAACTCTACCTCTTACATTTGGTAATGTCTTCAGAGGGCTGATCATCCTATTATATAGCATCCTGCATCGATAATGGGGCATTTGCATTCTCTTCTGCAATGCTGTGAAATGTTCCTTCAGTACCTCAGAGAATGCAGCCTCTGGTGAACGTTCCAAACGATTGATTATGGGATGAAAGGTTTGTATCCTAATTCTCTCTAATAGCCTGAGAAATATTATATTATTCAGCTCTGGCTGAAGTGCAGCTTTTACAGATTGATCTAGTTTATTTTTAAGCTCGTTTAATAAATATAAAAATATTGTGCAGTCAAATAGGAACATTTCCCCATTTTGTGCAACCGTCAATTCTCAGATATGCACAGTGGCACAGCGGTAGAGTTGCTGCCTTGCAACACCAGAGACGCGGGTTCGATCCTGACCACGGGTGTTTTCTGTACAGAGTTTGTACGTTCTCCTGTGATTGCGTGGGTTTACTCCAGGTGCTCCTGTTTCCACCCACATTCCAAAAAGGTACGGGTTTTGTAGGTTAATTGACTTCTGTAAATTGTCCCGAGTGTGTAGAACAGAACTAGTGTACGGGTGATCGCTGGTCGGTGAGGCCTCGGTGGGCCAGGGAACCGTAGCACCGGGGAAAACCCACGCAGTCACAAGGAGAATGTGCAAACTCCGTGCAGTGTTATCAGTGTATACACACAAGACAGGAACATTCATTGCAATGCAAAATTTTCATTCATTCTTATCACAGAAACTTGAGATAGTCTTTTATAGCTGTACACATGAAACTGAAAATAGAATTGATAAGAATGCAAAACTCACACTTCACGCGCTGAGATTAGTTATTGAAAATTAGCCCTGTTATCAGGCTTGTAATTAAACCTGGATCTTTTTCCCCAAGCTCACCTCATTTCACGGTGTGTTTTGTTTCCATGGATACCGCTACATACGTCTGCCAAATGGCCACAGGTTATGATAAGCCCTGACAATAGAATTCAGCCAGCTACGTGGCACTGAGGAGCCTCACGATTGATACCATCTCTGTCCGTGATCAGGAAACATGGGGGCCCATGTTCCTGCAGGGACCTGTTGGAGAATGTACTTGGATAGTTCCTCAGGGACAGAGATATTATTTTTTTACAACTGTGGCTACATTCAGCTTTAGTTTTTGAGATACAGCAGGGAAACAGGCCCTTCGGCCCACCGAGCCTGCGCTGACCAGCAACCTCCCCGTGTACTAGCACTGTCCTACACATTAGGGACACTTTACAGAGGCAATTAACCTACAAACCTGCACGTCTTTGGAATGTGAGAGCAAGCCCGAGCACCCGCGCAGTCACAGAGAGAACGTACAAACTGTACAGACAGCACATAGTCAATTTCGAACCTGAACCACGGTGCTGTAAGGCAGCACCTATACCGATGTGCCACCCTATCCTAGTGATTCAGTGTTGTGTGCCATCAGTTATATTATTTAGCATCTTGTCAGAGGCCTGAAGAGTAAATATGGAGTGTACACTTCCACTGGCAACAATTCCACAAAGATGTGCAGGTTTGTAGATTAATTGGCTTCGGTGAAATTGTTAATTGTCCCTAGTGTGTAGGATAGAACCTGTCTCCAGGGTGATCGCTGGCCTTGTCAGTGATGCCAGCACCGACGTAGTTAGAGTTGGACTCTCTGTCTCCAACTTTGCCTAACCTTCCTTCATACAAGTGGAAGATTACCCTTGTCCAACTGTATCGTTTTGGTTTTGGACTTTTCAGCTTGTTTAGACTGTCTGCATGGTTACATGTGTGACCTGACTCTCCAACCTGACTCAACCTGTAAATGCCCACTCACTTGTTTTTTAGTTTTGAAGATACAGCATGGAAACAGGCCCTTCAGCCTGCCAAGTCCCTGCTGACCATCAATCACCTGTTCTATGTTATTCCACTTTCGCACCCAGTCCCTACATGCTAGGGACATTTTATAGAGGCCAATTAACCTACAAGCCTACACGTCTTTGAGGTGTGAGAAAAAACCAGAGCACCTGGAGAAAACCCACATGGATCGCAGGTGGAATGTACAAACTCCACACAGGTAGCACCCGAGGTCAGGATAGATTCCCCTGGGTTTCTGGCGCTGTTAGGCAACAGCTCTACCAGCTGAGCCACTTAAGCCTCCCCGAGTCAAGCGGCAGAAGGCTTAATTCATCAGCAAGCAGAGCATGTTGGGCCATGAAAGTGTTTTCTCATGCAATTTCCCAAAGAGAGCTGTAAAATTGTTTTCCGAGAAAATGTCAAGCCAGCGTTTTGCAATGAATTGATGTTCGGGTCACAGATTCAATTCCATTCAGGGGATTATTTCTATCAGGTCAGTCTGCTTTGTGTTACTTTACACTTGTCGGCATGGAACATACCTTATCCCTGATTTGTGACTCAAACCTGCAAGATGTTTTTATCTAAGTTTGGAGCAACCTGTCATGGATGATGCCAGGAACTTGCTGTGAGAGCAGATCTGCTCTCTGTTCAAGAGGACTGCTGGTAACAAACAACTTGGTAAAATATTCAGGTCGGGCATACATTTTCATGTGACACTTCAACAATGAAGACCATGTCAATGGTGAACAGTTTGAAGGGAGTGCTCTTTGTTGCCGTTACACTATTTGGTTTTAATGAGCCAACCTCAATGTGCATGCCAGACAAATAAAGCTTGTCTGTCAAAGGCTTGGGTTCTACGACATGCTACTTCAAAGTGTGTTCTCCAGACCGCAATGTTGAATGACTGCTTCTTTCTGTTCTCCTACCTTGAAGAAATAAAATATGCATCCCTGTAAAAGAAGGACAACAACAGTTGATGCTGTCAACCTGTCAGACTCAAGTACCACCCATTCCTTCTCTCCAGAGATGCTGCCTGTCCCGCTGAGTTACTGCAACACTTTGGGTCTATCTTCAGTGTAAGCAAGCATCTGCAGTCCCTTCCTACCCAAGTACCTTCCTTTTCAGAACCTTCTGGCTGTTTGGTGCAGGCACAGTGGTGCAACAGTAGAGTTGCTGCCTCACAGCACCGGAGACCAGGATTCGTCCTGACTAAGGGAACTGTCTGTACAGAGTTTGTATGTTCTCCCTGTGACCGCGTAGGATTTCTTTGGGTGCTCCGGTTTCCTCCCACACTCCAAAGACTTGTACGTTAATTAACTTTGGTAAATTGTCCCGAGTGTGTAGGATACTTCTAGTGTGTGGGGATACTGCTAGTGTGTGGGACCCGGTGGACCGAAGGGCCTGTTTCCACGTTGTATTACTGCCAGAATTCATTTTATTTCATTTTAGTAGCGAAACATGAAGTTGAAAGACATGCACCGAGTCAGGGACAGTTTCCAGCTGTTATCAGGCAACTGAACCATCCTATCAACAACAAGGGAACAGTCCTGAGCTGCTATCTACCTCATTGGAGACCCTCGGACTATCTTTGATAGGACTTTCCAGGACGTTATCTTGCACTAAATGTTATTCATGGTATTCCCTTTATCATGTATCTGTATACTGTGGATGGCTCAATTGTAATCATGTATTGTCTTTTCACTGACCAGTTAACATGCAGCAAAAGCTATTCCCTGTACCTCAGTACACGTAACGATAAACTCAACTCAGATGGAATCATTACTGATGATGCAGTTTTCATCTTATTGTTAGTGGTTATATTTACTGCTTACTGTGGCCATGGACTAATAAAGAGGTGTTACAACCCTGTATTTTTAGACCCATTCATCATACTGCCAATTGGTTGTCAGATTGATAAACTTGATGGTTTCTTTAAGTGTCTCATGTAATTTTGTCTTGTGGTCTTCAGTTTAGAAATATTGTACTCAGTTGGAATCCAGGAGTTCTACCTTTTACTTGAGTTGGCTAAGATGTGCGTTCAAACATAATAGTGCAATCTCCCGGTTGTCAAACATTTTAACTCTCCTTCCCAAACCAACTTTTCTGTCCAGGGCCTCTTCCACTGTCAGAGTGAGGCCTCACACAAATTTGATGAATGGCACCTAATATTTAGCTTGGGCAGCTTACAACCCAGTGGTATGAACGTTAATTTCTCTAATTTCAAGTAACCCCTGCATAATCTCGCTCTGCCCGTCCCACACCCAAGTCATCATGCTAGTTCCATTGTTCTAATCCATATATTCCTTCATTATCACCTCCTCAGCCAACAATGGACCATTGTGAGCTCCCTTTCCTTAGTTATCGATGCCTGCTTTGATTTGTTCTGAACATTTTCATACCTCTGGGTTCCCTTCCCCCTGACCCTGTCTGAGGAAGGGTATCAACCCGAAACGTCGCCTATTCCTTTTATCCAGAGATGCTGCTAGACCCACTGAGTTAATCCAGCATTTTGCATCTATCTTTGGTGTAAACCAGCATCTGCAGTTCCTTCCCCCCACATAATAGTGCAAATAGGTTGGAATCTGCTGTGCAATATTATTAGACCTGCACAGAGCATTTGTGAGCAATTCTTGTGTTTGCTGTTTAATGGGATAACAGCTTAATCAACTAAACCGGCGCGGGGTCAGACCAACACCACACATATATTGAAGACCTGTTGTATGCTGGATTACACATCACAGTACCAGACCAAAATTGAAAACAAAACACAGTACAGAATATTAGTTGGCAACTATTATAAAAATGGCCATCTCGCTCTCTTCTCATAACGTTTCCATGCTTGATTCAATGCGATATGATACCACTTTATTTATCCCAGAGGGAAATTTGTCTGCCTCCAGTCAAAAGATACAGTTACAAAGCATTGTAAGTGTCATGTGCATTATAATAATAATGACATTTAAGGGACCACTTATTGGACAGCACATAGGACATATATTGCACAAACATTAAATTAAATTATCATGTGGAAAAGTCCAGGATGAGAGATGCAAAGATGGGGGGGTGGGGGAGAGGGGAGTCAGTCTACCCCATGACAGGAGTTGTACAGTTTGATAGCTGCAGGGGAATAGAATCTCCTGTGGCGTTCCGTGCTGCACCTTGGTGGGACCAGTCTGTTGCTGAAAGTCAGAATGCTGCCTGGCCTGCTGGATGTTTCCAGATTATTATGGTTCATTGCTTTCACTATGGTTTAACAAATAAATTAATTGGACAATAATTTTCCACATGGAGATACCCCAATGGCTTTTTAGAAGTGCTAAAACTCCAGTCCACTCAACATGGTAGCCAGAAATGTCATGTTCATAAGTGATAGGAGACAAATTGGGACAGAGTAAAGCCTGTGCCTCTCTCTCTCACTCTTTAATATATATATATATATATATATATATATTATCAGGATGTCTTTAACATTGGAGTCCCATTGTGAATGCCTTATTACAAAGGTGTTGGAATCTCGACCCGAAACGTCACCTTTTCCTTTCCTCCAGAGATGCTGTCTGACCCGCTGAGTTACTCCAACTTTTTGTGTCCATCTTCAGTGTTGGTATTAGGGCGTCTCCAAGTGGAAAAATTGTTGTCCAAAATAATTTCTCTGTTAAACCATACAGGTGCTTTACGGTGAAAACAGTGAGCCACAATAATCTGCAAACATTCAGCTGGCCAGGTAGATTTTAGGCAGAGATTTATTGATGGCTATTAATGTACAAATTATTTGATATTCTTTTGCACTAGTTCCAATGTTTGATTTTTTTTGTAGAAAAAGTATATTAAGCACTCTTACACATTTCTAACAAAGGATGGAAAACAAAAACCTTACAATGTTTGACGGTGTTGTGCCAATTGGATCAATTTTCAGAGAGAGCTCACAATTTTGTTTTGTTTACCCACAGATCATTAAGCTTAAGTTCGAAGAGTTTGACCTGGAAAGAGGTTATGATACCTTGACAGTGGGAGATGGAGGAAAAGTGGGAGACACCAGGACAGTCTTATATGCGTGAGTACTCTCTGTAACTCCTTGAGCAAATGTACTCTTTGTTTGTGGGTGACGCTGGCGTAAATGCCCATTTAAGATGTCTGATTGAGCACTTGAATCATCTGGGGATGAGATCAAGTGCTGGGTGATGGGGTTAATACAGAAGGTTGACCTGTTGGCATGGACCTGTTGGGCTGAACAGCCTTTGTCCAATCTGTCCAATGCTCTAATACTATGACTAATTCAAATAGAATTTACATTATCAGATTGAATTGCTGAATTTCATATGAGAAA